>CAUYON010125149.1:0-23826 GCA_963573935.1 Arctocebus calabarensis
GGGCACCTGTAGTCCCAGCTACTTGGGAGGCAGAGGCAAGAGACTCGCTTGAGCCCAGGAATTGGAGGTTGCTGTGAGCTGTGATGCCACAGCACTCTATCCAGGGTGACAGCTTGAGGCTCTGTCTCAAAAAAAAAAAAATACTAGAAGCTGGGCCATGGGGAGATACCTAGTCTAACTATATTCCGGAAGTCCTCAAGAATACAGAGCAATGGTCAGGCGTGGTGGCTCATGCCTTTAACCCCAGCACTCTGGGAGGCTGAGGCAGGTGGATTGCCTGAGTTCTGGGTTCAAGACCAACCTGAGCTAGAGCAAGGCCCCATTGGTCAAGACCAACCTGAGCCAGAGCGAGACCACATCTCTAAAAATAGCCAGGCTTGGTGGCAGGAACCTATAGTCCCAGCTACTTGGGAGGCTGAGGCAAAAGAATTGTTTAAGTCCCAGAGTTGGAGACTGCTGTGAGCTATGATGCCACAGCACTCTAGCAAAGGTGACAAAGAGAGACTCTGTCTCAAAAAAAAAGAATACAGGGCAATGACTTTCGAGGTGTGGTCTCCTGACCTGCAGTGTCCATATTACCTGGGAACTTGCTAGAAATGTAAATTCTTGTACTCTGCTCCAGACCTAGTGAGTCAGAAACACTGGGCGTGGGGCCCTGAGATCTGGGTGTAACTAAGCCCTGCAAGTACACACTAACATTTGAGAACCACTGCTATTCAGCCAAGCTCACTCTGGGCACAAAGTTTCCTTTTCTTGTAAGTGTGAGCAGATGAGAACAACAGAAGAAAGACAGAGAAAAAAATACTCGCAAAAATAAAAATCTTGGAATAAAAAAGACCATGCAGAAAAAAATTAAATGTGGAAGAAAGTTAACCTGAATATCCTTAGAGTGGTGAGAAAAGATATTCCATCTACAAAATAAGAAGAGGCTGCTGTGTTTTAGGGATCCTTTAGAAAACAACAAAAATGAGCTTTTGAAAATAAAAAAAATATGGTAGCAAAAATGAAATTAATTAAAAAACTAAAAAAGTAAAGCCAAAAGAGAAAGAAAGAAAGAAAGAAAGAAAGAAAGAAAGAAAGAAAGAAAGAAAGAAAGAAAGAAAGAAAGAAAGAAAGAAAGAAAGAAAGAAAGAAAATAGGAAAGAAATATAAAGAGAAAAATCTGAGGATTAGTCTAGGAAGTGGTTGAGGACGGCTGGTCTAGGGAAGTGAACACCAAATAACAAGAGATGAGACAAAGGCAGCAGAGAGGAGAAAATAATCCACAAAATAGTTGAGAAATGTTTCCCAGCATTAAAGAACACATATTAACAGATTGAAAGGGCCCCTTTAGTGACTAGTCAAGGGGAAATAGCTTCCTATCAAGACATATCACTGACAACATTTAGAATGTGGTTATAAAGAGACTGTGCAGGTTTCCAGAGAGGAAGAGGAGGCATAGAAAGTTCCAGAACCAAATGATCCTGAACTTCTCAGGGGCAGCAGTGGATGTTGGAGGGTAATAGAGCCTCAGATCTCCAGAGTAGAATCCATCCCTGGTAAACAATCAAATGTGGGATGAGATAAACATTATCAGATGACAGGGTAAAATAAAGACATTCAGAAACGTGCCGAGGTTTCCAAAGTCTTAGATTGAGAGGTTAAATGTTGCCGTAAGATTAGGATGGGGCTCACTGTCAGGGTACCCAAAACAGGTGCACATAGGCAGTGATCAGAGTGGCGCCTGAACTTAGAGGCCTTTGTCCTTATAGTCAGTCACTGTTTTGTCCTTACATACCTATTTTCACCTCTCTTCCACCCCCCACTCCATCTTCTGACCAACCAGAGAATTCCTTCTAAATCATAAATTCCATCCAGTCTCACCCCTGCTCAAAGTCCTTCCACAGCAATCTAGTTTCTTCAAGGTGAAGCTTTCCTAACCCACCCCTCAGCCTTGTCTCCTACTAGTCTCTCCCAGGTGACCTTCATGCCCATCCTGGTGACCTGGTTTCATGAGGCCACACCATCTCAGATGTGGCTCCCTGTGCCTAAACTGGTCAATGGGACAATTGTTATCTTGGTTACTGTCCTTCCTAATCAGCTCTGGAGTCTCTGCCCTACTCCACTAAAGGACTTCGTCTGCCCTTAGGTCTGATTCAGCTACTGTCCCCAGAACATCCAGCAGTGACACTTATTACATCCTAGCAAGTGTTAGTTGTTTGTCTTCTCTGCTAACACATGAGACTCTTGAGGGTAATGAAACATCTTGTTGGAAAATAGTTGGTCCCCAGTATAAGTCTGTAGGATGATGACTGATGAGAGATTGGGAACAATTCCCAAGTCATTGTCAGAATTTAACTCATTGGTGCATTGGGCTTAAGGACAAATGGGTTAATGACCCAGAGTATGCAGGGAGTACCTATGAATGGGTAGCTAATGCCATACTATGTGTGGCAGCAGGATGCCATAGAGGACCACTGAGGCAGAGACAGGCAGGAATGTGAGGCTCTATCAGTGCCAATAGCATGATGTGGGATGTGCAGAAGATGATATTAACCATTGGCCTTGGCAAAGAAGTCCCCAGCCTGAAAAAGTTCCCAGATTCAGTAGAACCAACACGTGGATTATGAATGTTCACCTTCAGTTGAATCAGCAGTTCTCAAAAATGGCTCTGCACCTTGGCTCCGTTTGCCACATTTGCTCCTCCATTTTTGATTACCAGGGCTATTCTTTTTCAATAGCACCATCACACCCCCCAATTTCTGTTGTCATACTCTGATGTCAAGGAACAAAAGAGCAGGCAATTGGGGATCTCCACACCCTCACATCCTCTTCCCCCACAAAAAAAGACATTCCCATAAGAGCCGGCTTCATAGTCATTGAGAATCAGAGCCACAGATGTCAACGCATCCTGGAGCACCCCATTCACTCTGTTCAGAAAAACATTCGTACTTTCTGCTTTGCTGCAGTTTCTTTCAACCCTTAAAGTTAAAGACCTGTTCTTTCTTTAATGTCTCTTATCTTGTTCCCAAGGAACTTCTGAATGCCTCTAGTAACCTTATTTAGGTGTCTGGGATTTAATGAGTTCTATTCATAGACAATTAATAGGTTGTGTGTACACTTGTTCCCCTGAAAAAGATGAGTCCCCATCCTGTAAGAAAACCTGAAGGCAGGCTGTGATCAGCGGGCTCTCTTCTCTGAACACGGGGTCCATAGACATGTTTTTGAGTCTCCTCCTTCTCACTGTCCTCTCTTGCACTGTGCCACTGGTGGGTGACTCTCCCCATGGATGAAACAAGGGCCAGCCCTGGGTATGGTCAATTGAGAGATCACCCCCTCCTTCCATGGGGGGAGGGACAGACAAGAGAAAACACAACAGAGCCAACCATTACATAAGAGGCTAAAAATGTGACCCAGAAAATACATCAGCATCGGTATATAGTGCGACTGCTACTATAGCTACTGCTGGAACCTGCCTTCCCCTGGGTTGCCTAGTGGGCCACATGTCCGCTCAGGTCTGTGATTACCTTGTGCCTCTGTCCGGGATTTCTGGACCTATAACTCAATCAAGTTTCCAAGTGGAAAACTGCTAATCTCTCTCCTGAAGACGTGTCTCCTCAGCACGCCCAGAATCCTTAAGATACTGAGCAAAGCTAGTTGTTCTCCGTGACCTTTAGCTTGACCAGGTGGCCAGCCCAGGGGTCTTGTTTTAAAGCTGCACCTGCAAAGTAAGCATCCCCTTAAAAACGTATTTTATATTACTTTCGGTA
Organism: Arctocebus calabarensis; assembly: GCA_963573935.1. Classification (NCBI taxonomy): domain Eukaryota; kingdom Metazoa; phylum Chordata; class Mammalia; order Primates; family Lorisidae; genus Arctocebus; species Arctocebus calabarensis. Next base: position 3,750 of record CAUYON010125149.1, read on the forward strand.
ATATTCTTCAACATGATTTTATTTATTCTAAGTAGAAGATCAAAGAGAATATTTCTTTCCCCTTATCACCTTTATCATTTTTATTTTTTAGGGATGTGAAGAACTGATGGAGCTCAGGACTGCGGGCCCACAGTTGGCCCTGCATTCTCGGGATGACAGCAGGAGCGGAGACATTCTTGACAACAGGTAATACTGGAGGCTGCTTGGACCTGTCCTCTTGTTCCCAGGAACATCTGAGGTCTAACCCATTCTGAGTTCCTCTTGGTGAGCCTCTGTGCTAGACGCTGGTCCCAGAAACTACCCAGGTGGGCTCCGTGACACCATCTTGCTGCGACACTGCTTTGTCAAAGAGCTGCTGTTGAAGAGATTTACTCAGAGATTCCTAGATTGGCCAGGGGGAGGGTTTTGGGAAATAGCACAATGACACAGTCCTATTTTCTCAGTTTCACTGGGCTGAGCCTTCAGCTAGGACGTAGACCCACTAGCTTTGTGGTGAACTTGTAGATCAGCATGGTGGTGAAGAGCCTGGGTCTTGGGGTAAGGTAGAAATAGGTTGAAACCTTGGCTTTGCTACTGCCCAGGTAGGTAACCTTGGGCAGCCCACCAGAGAATGGAACAAATTAACCTATCTCCATGAGCAGTTGTGAGGATTAAATAAGGTTGCATGTGCAGGGATGGAACATTTTAAATCCTCAGTTAATAATAGGCCATCAATAAAACTAATCAGAGATGCTCTAGGAGTTTCCTCTTAGGATAAAATATTGCAGAATTATTCACTCTGAGCTTAGGTTTCTGGGACACCTAAAGGCAAAAATCCCCAGACTCCTTTATTTACATTCTGCTTTTCTCCATTCCCTGCCTCCCTTTTTGGTCTGGGGATACATCTACAAATTAAGTTTAATTTTAGCAAAATCCTTAAGTCACCCATAATCTAAATTAGGCATTAATTGATGGGTGCAGAAAATAGACAAATCAAAATGCAATAGAAAGCTTCTCTTTCCCCCATTTTGTTCTAGAAGTGTGTCCTTAATCTGTCTCCATCTTTCGCCAGTGGGTGGAGTGAGCAGACATTATCAGCTGAGTGCATGCTACGTGCTAGGAACTTTTCTAAGCAAGTAACTGAGGTCAGCTCATTTAATCCTCCTGGGAGTCCCAGGGGCTGTACTTCTGTTTATCTCCTTTTGCAAATAAGAAAATTGGGGTTTAGAGATGAGGAAACTTACAGGCAGCAGATAGCAGTTGAGTGTGTAAGGGAACATCCCAACGTTTGGCTTCTTAAAAATGCAGTGAGTGGTCAACCTCACTCAGTAGAGACGGTCATTGATTTTGTGTCCTTCATGGCTTCCAGAAAAAGTTGGGGAAATGATTAGTTGTCTTCTTGGTCCCATGTAACTGAAAGGGAACTTTCTATATGTCCAGGGAGATTTCTCTGTCCTCTCCTGAACACATAGAGCTACCCAATGGTAGTTGGTCCAAGAACATCAAGCCAGGGTATCAGGGCCTGGCAGAACTCTCTGATTCCGCTCTAGTCAATGTCACCCCACCCTTCAAATCCCTTGTCGCCAAGGACTTGGCCTCAAGTTCTCTTATCTTCCCCAAGGGGGCTCATAGCAAAGCAACCAGTCCAGCCCTGCCACCCACATTTATTCACTTTTTAAAAAAGCAAATATTCAGTTTCCTTTTTGTAAGATTATTCCCAACAGAGATACATTTGGAGGAAGCTGGTCTAAATCCTCTGCAAAGTCTCAACCAACTCTGAAAATCTGCAAGTCTGTTGTTCTGTAACTTATGGTTGTATAAAAGATCAAGGGACTCATCCCAGGTTTTAAGGGAATCCAGAAAGGTCATTGACTATTCCTGAAATCCCTTTTAGGCATTGATAGTTGGAGTCACATTTCCACCAGGGTGGAGGAGAAATCAGCAGGGAATGACCTTGAACTGGCCCCATGGGGACCACTGTGCCATTGGCTGAGGAGGGTTTCCCTTTGACTGCTGCCATCCAGCAGAGTCCTGTAGGGTCCACGGGGAGTGGCTAGAGAGAGGATCATCCTGAGAGCAGGCGTCCTGGAAATGGAACCAGCCTGGGGTCATCTCTCAGCTCTGCTACTGAATCACAATGCCACCCTAACCCCTCACTTTTCCTATCTGCAAAATGGAGGCAATGCTGTCCTCTTCACAGGCCTGCTGTGGGAACAAAGCCATCCTCTCTAGTTCCCAACTTACCTGATGGTAAGCTCTGTGTCACTGGCAGCTGGTAATAGCAGCATTGCCAGCAAAGTCAAATTGCCTGTTGGAAAGGCTCACAGTATATAATGCACGGCTAGGGGCCCTTCTCATGGATGGGGGACTTAGGTTTATTGATTGATCGATTGATTTTTCTATCAGAGGTGACTACCACTGATTTGCAAGAACCAAAGTAGGCATAGTTAGGGCTATCCTACTGTCATAAAAAAATGTTTAATTCTGTGTATTGAATGCATCAGCAATTTGAATCACTGCTTATTGTCAGTTATGAAGAATCTTCTAGTGGGTTAAGTTAACCAAGGCTGGCATGGCAAGGGATCATTGCCATGGCAGATGGCTTAGGACAGGGTAGAGGATCGCTTGGTTGCAACACTGCAGAGGAGATTGAAGGACCAGGTGATGGTTTGCATCGATGATTTTGTGTTTCCTGAGGTTCCAAATGGGCACAGACCCTGGGATGGCAAAGGTACATGGCAGGTCTCTAAGCAGCCCTGGAAATTCACCATTTTTTGCTTTAACTGTCATTGGTCTTATAGACTATCCATTAAGTAATTCAGAACCTATAAATGAGCATTAGGGACAAGTCTCCCCCCCCCCACACGCGCAATTTACTAACTTTCAGGGTTGTTTCCCTTGGTGGGTTTTCCTGAAACTCAGTTCCTGTGCATAATTTTATTCATGCACCTCCCTAGGAAAGACCTCTCCCTGATCTTTGAGAAGAATCCCAAATGCTTCCTAAACTCATCCCTATGGCTGAAAAGTCTAGGCAAGGAGGCAGCAGTCCTACCTACAGATAAGAGCCAGTATTTGCAAATAACATGCCAAACCTACAAAATCAGTAAAATCTCCATGCAAGGATGAAGGGGGAGGACCCCTGACTGCCAGGCTTGTGCATTCACTGAGTCAGTGCCAGTTCCGGACCTCAGAGAACTGGACACTCAGATGCTTCGTTTGGATTGCTCAGATATTGACATAGCCTCGTAAACTGAGACCCTTCAAAGGAGTGAAAAGAAGAAAGCAGTTTAGAGGAACGTTTACGGAGAGATTTCCCCTGGGTCCCAGCTGCCCAGCTAAATTAGCATCAAACCGTTGCCCTGGAATGGGGTTGTGAGAGTTGAATTTCCAGGCCTCACACAATGACTGCAGTCAATATGGGGACTGCCTGGTTTTCATTTGGAAGAAATTTACATTTGATCTCCCCTCACCCATAAACTTCCACCCTCCTATCGACTTGCTTCTATCTTTCTGAGGCCTGTTATATTTGCAAAAATGCCTCTACTGTTCTTTTTTGCCCTGGTCACTTGACTATAAAATTTCTCTTCCTCAGTCTTTCTTCCATCCCAAGCAAAACCCTCGTTCTGGAATCCAGGCTGATACCCACGGGGAGTTTGGAAGGGAAAGCTGAGTGAACTAATTCACGCTGAAACAAAAACAGCGATGGATCTTCAGAGCACTCCTAGCATGCTTTCCAAACTCAGGCACCCTGGTTGTAATGTTTTAGGGTGGAAAAGTCAACTTCTCCAATGACAGCCTCCCATTCACTAATGCCAAGGTCACAGAGGAAGCTTCTCTATTGTGAGAATTACCTCCCCGCCCTGAGCCCTGTGAGCCCTACTTGGAAGGGACTGCTTGATGACAAGGACATGTCACATCTAGGAATATCAGGCAACACTGTTAGTCCCCAAATATTCAGAGATCCATGATCAGAGTAGATGAGAATTATGGAAGAGTCAGCATGGGCCTGTGAGAAAGGGAGTGTGAGCCCGGACAGGGCCTCCTCCCAGCTCCAGCCCCGTCCAGGGGCCTCTCGGACCTTCCCCCAGGGACTGCCAGGGATGGGCCTCTCACCCTCCTCATTCTGCATGTCCCTCTCCTCCCTACTCTCCCTACCCAAGTAGGAGCTTAGCTTCACGTGTCCTTTGTGACAAATGGTGAGGATCAGTAGCAACCCTCAATGACGGAGTGTTGACATTTGAATAGTAAATGTTAAAATGTATTCAAGGCTGCTGGGCAGGGTGGCTCACGTCTATAAACCTAGCACTCTGGGAGGCTGAGACTGGTGGATTGTTTGAACTCAGGAGTTCGAGACCAGTCTGAGCAAGAGAGAGACCCCATCTCTAAAAATCTAGCTGGGAGTTGTGGTGAACACCTGTGATCCCAGCTACTCTGCAGGCTGGAGCAGGAGGATTACTTGAGCCCAGGGGTTTGAGGTTGCTGTGAGCTATGACATCACCGCACTTTACTGAGGATAACAAACTGAGATTCTGTTTCAACACCCCCCCCGCCAAAAACAAAAACAAAAACCAAAAATGTATTCAAGATCTGCTAAGTGTTGCTATTGCCTTAATGCTTCATTTCTTTCATTCAACACGTATTTATTGTTTGCCTGTGCCCACCACTGAGAAATGCTGTTCATTCATTTAGCAAGAACTTATTGAGCACTTTCTATGTAAATAACACTATTTGTTCATTCATTCATTCAGCAAGTCTACTGAGTGTTTCCTGTGTGAGAGGCATAGATCTAGGCTTGGGGATGCAGAGGTGGGCTGGGCAGAGCCCTGGCCTTTCTGGACATGATGCTCTATTGATAATTGCCAAGCAACGCACAAACAAACAAACAAAGAAAACACTGTATCAAATCATATGAAAAAGGAAGCAGGCGGTAGGCAGAGCTCTATTTAGGGATCTTTGGGGGAGGTGGCACATGAGCAGAGACCTGAAGGCAGTGACAAGCAAGCCCGAACACCATCAGCCAGAGAAAGCAATGTATTCAAAGCCCTGGAGGTGTGAACATGGTTGGCTTATTGAGAAAAAGGAAGGAGAGTGGTTCATGGGTCACGTATCGCAGGGATTGAGAGAGAGAGAGATTGTGCAGGGCCTCGGGCGTGGGTTTTTACTCTGAGTTGGACAGGGCACACACCAGAGAAGTGTGGGCACAGCAATGATATATTTTAAAAGCATCTTCCAGTGATAGAGATGTTAATTAGCTTAATTCAATCATCCCATAATGTATACATAGATCAAAACATCACATTGCATCCCACAAGTAGATACAATTATTTGTCAGTTAAAAAAAAAAAAAAAGATGGAATACATCTTCTAGTTGCTGTATTGGAAGTAGACTGCAGGGCACCAGGAGACCAATTGAATGACAATTGTAATAATCCAGGCAACAGGTGACGGTGGCTCTGGCCCTGTGGGAATGACAGTGGAAGTGGGGAGGAATCCTCAGTATCTGGTTATATGTTGAAGACAGCACCTGCAGGATCTGGTGATGGATTGGATGTGGAATGTGAGAGGAAGACAGAAGTCAAAGATGATTCCAAGGATTTTGTCCTGAGCAACCAGAAGGATAGCATTGACATTTACTGAGAGGGAAGAATTTCCTGGGAAGTGGTTTAAAGAAAGAGGTGAAGTAGGACTTCAAGTTTGGATGTCATTAAGTTTGAGATGCTTCAGTCATATCTAACTAAAGGACTTGACATAGGCATTGGAGTTAGTCTGCATCCATGACAGTCGAGGAATACACAGTTGGGCGCAGGTGGCGCCTTTCATGTCACAAGACCAGACAGATGCACAGAAAGCGTTGAGTGTAATAAGAAGACAAGTCCCAGCACTAGGCTCTCAGGCACGCCGATGTCCAGAAAATGAGAAGGAAGCAAGAGCAGAGACAAAGGTGTAACTAGTGGGATGGAAGGAACGTCAAGACACACTGTTATTCTGGAAGCCAAGCAAAGAAGTGCTTGATCAACTACGCCAAATACTTATAAAGTTCAAAGATGAAGAGGCCCTGCAAATTTTCCCTGGGATATTGCCAGCTGTTGAGATGAGTGATGAGAAGATTGATTAGGGCACGCCAGGGAAAATGATATTCATGTATTTAGTTCTATGAAAGATTATCTGTTCTAACTACAGTTTTACAGACAAGAGAACTGAGGTGCGCAGAGGCTGGGCACAGCTGGGCCAGGAAGTCCGGCTCCAGAGGACACGCCTCCATCACGACTCTCTATGCTTCCAGCCTGAGCCCCATCAAACTTGCCAATGGCAGCGGAAAGAGGAGAGAAGCCACTGGCATCTTAGGACAACCATTACCAGTTAATTGGTGGTATAAAGGAGGTTTAATGTGACCACCCTCATCCATCCTTTTGGAAAGGAATCCTGGCTAAAACAGCCACATGGGCAGCAGAGGAAAGATGCCCTTGACCTTTCCCATGACATTTCATGATTATAGACATTGATTCAGAATTTTTATAATATGCTAAATATTCCTACAGGAAGGCTTGGCTTTAAATTGTCATCGATAATGATCATGACACTGAATGAGGTTTGGTGCTTACACAGAAGGGTACTGCTGTGAACTCCACATTCACAGAATTTATCCATGACCTTGTTGCAGTCATGCATTTTAGGCTTTGTTTATTTTCTAGGTGAACTTCTTGGAAATCATGCTCCTGTGTCTGTGAACAGAATTCCAAACCATGACCTGGTTTGGAGGAGGATGTGGGGCAGGCAGGTCATGGCAGGCCAGCCGGGCTGAAAGGTAGGTGCACCAGAAAGATCTCAGGGTCATTCCTGGGGCAGGCAGAGGGAGAAGCAACAGAGGAAAATCTTGTCCTCCTCTGCCTGTCAATCCAACTTCATGGCTTCTTTCTATCGGCCCTCACAGGGCGTTCCTGGCTATCGCTCTGTAAATCAGCTAACTCCGAGTTGCCGTTTAGCTGGGGTTGGTGTGGGGTGGTGGGAATGTGGATTCTTGTCCACATGTTAGGAAGACAATTCGGTAGCTGATAGGGAAACCTAACATGTGCTTTCTTGGTTCACAATTTCTCCCCAGGCTGGTCTTTCCAGCGAGACAAGTGCTAGGAAAGGCTGGACCCCTGGCTGGAGTTGACAGTGGCCTCAGTAAGCCTGTTTCTAGAGAGGCAGGCAGCCTCTGCCAGAGCTGAGAGCAGCCCTGCCCTCCCACTACTTTGGAAAGGTTTTCCATCTGGGCTCCCTGGGAGCAGCCGGGGTAAGGCAGTACCACCTAGAGCACCTGCAGCTCTGAGGCCCACGGCTCTCCTGAGCTGACCTCTTGCGGGCAGTGAATTCTCTTTGACGTTGAACTTTCAGTCCACACAATGTGAGCAATTTTAAAAAGATCTCATAGTGGTGGATACATGTCATTATACATTTGTACAAACCCATAGAGAGCACAGCACCTAGAGGGAACCCTAGCACGAACTGCGCACTTGGGTGATACTGATGTCAATGTAGGTTCATTGTTCAGAACAAGCGTGCTGCTCTGGTGGGGGGTGTGGGTAATAATGCCAGGGATGGGGAGAACAGGTGTATAGAGAAAACCTCTGTACCTTTTGCACAATTTTGCTTTAAGTCTAAAACTACTCAATTAACAATTAAATTATATCTTTGAAAAGGATCTCTCAGTGGTCACATGGATGTTCTCTCTCGATTCGCACAGATTTAATAATTTTTATCTGTGTGTGTTATACAGACATGTACATGTGCAGGAGTATTTATCATTCCTTCTTCTCCTGTCTCCTTCAAGAGAAAACTTCTCTGAAAGGGGCCATGGATTTCAAGATCAATGATTCAAAGCTGAGTACACAGACCACTCTCACAGGGTCCTGGAGAAAAAACAAGCTTTTTCTTCCCTGTTCTTTTCTACAAACCCAAAGCATGACCATTGTGTCAAGAAGGGTCTAACTCCTCTATCAGAGCATGCCTAGTACCTTAGTACATAGAAAGACCCAATTATTCTACTAATCCTGTGGTTGTGACCTTTAGGCTTTGAGTCTGGGGCCTCTGTTGACAGAGAGAGAACCCAAGAATTGGTTGGAGAAGTAGCGTAACTTGCTCTCTGTCACACTGATGCTTTAAAGAAAAAGCATTTCTCATTCTGAGAAATTTGCTCTTGCTCTGGGGACCCCCTGACTCTTCCTCAAGCGGAAGGAATGAAAAAGTTCTAGCCACCAATATAAAAGGGGGGAGAATTAACATGTAAATCCAGGTCATGTTATAGGACTGCAGTCATTCGAAGATCTAGTTTCTGGGGGTTAAGAGAACTAAAGAGCTTATTTAGACTATTTTAAAAACATGAATCTAATCACATCTGAAACAAGCAGACTTAGGAACTGGTTAACTGAGGCCAGCGAGGCTTTTCTGGCTGTTTGAGAACAACTTTTCCCCGACAAAAGATGCTTTGAGAGAAATCTGGCAAAAGTATGGAAATACCTATGTTCTAGCTATTTAGAATTTTTTGATTATTTCTCCTAAAAGATATTGGTGTGGTGTAGATTATAAATATTTGGACCTCATAACTTAAATATTTATGATACATCCAGTTTATCACAGGTACTCAAGTTTTTGTTGAATTGATGATCATTTATGTTACAACAAAACCTTGTAGCTGATGGGTTAAGCTAAAATTCATAAGTTAAAATGTAATAGGAATTTCTAATGATTTAGTCCATTTCTTAAAAATCAACTGGAATAAAATGAAAGACACTTGTTTCAGCAGCAGTGCAAATGAAAAAGACTTGAGAGCTTTAGTTTACAAACTCAGAGTCCAACCAGAGTATGAGGTAAGTATGTAAGAGGTCACACAATTTTCCAGAGCTTTGCTGTTAAAGGTAAGAAGCTGGATAGATAGGTTTTACGTGAATCAAATGAATGTCTGAAGACACGTGGTCTTGAAACTTGCCTTTCTTTGTTGTCATAAAGATGAGCAGTTTTTACACTATATTGTTACATGTGATGAAAAATGAATTCTTTCTGACAATTGCAAGTATTTGGCACAATGGTTGGATAAAGACGAAGTACTGAAACACAGCCCCAAACTGAATACCCATCAACAAAGCTAATAGTGTCTATTTGGTGGTCCAGCACTGGTATTATCCACTACAGCTTCATGAAACCTGGTCAATCGATTCCAGTGGGTGTCTACTGCAAGAGTTGGACAAAATGATGAGGATGCTTGAGATTAAGCAGCCAAAATCAGCAGAGACAGGCCAATCTTCTTGGAAGACAATGCTTGACCACAAAAAATGTTGCTCAAACTATGGAAGCTGGACTTGGAAAGTCTTCTGTCACCCACCACATTCATCAGACCTCACGCCAACTGACTCACTTCTTCCAGACTTTGGATGCTTCTTTTAATACTATTCAATTCTCAACAAGCTATGGAAAATGCCTTTCATGATTTCATTGCCACTCACTCTCCAGGCTTCTTGGCTGCTGGCATACACAAGCTACCGTCAAGATGGCAAAATTGTGTCAATGGTCTAGGCGCATGCTTTGATCAATTGTACCGCTTCTTGTGTGAGACATAATTAACTAAACTTTTGATTTGAAACTGAGCATTTCATATTTAATGACTTAACAAAAGAGTAGCTTCTAGATCAAGGTTGGAAATGATTACACTGTGCTCTGAAGTGATTAAATTGTCCTTGGAATATTGGGAGTTGATAATTCAATGTCATATTGTAAGAGGATCATTGATCACCTAGACTATGTTCAGAGAGTAGACGGTAGGTTAGTTAAAAGTCTAAATGCCTGAAAGAACTCAGGATGTTTAACCAGAAGGAGGAACTGAAAGTGACAGAGAGAGTGATTAGGTGATGCATTGAATATCATCGAAAGTTTATGGCTATGAAGGAAAATCCACAATGTACCTCCAGAAAAGCTAGTATCATCAAAAGTGGCATCTCCAGCATGGAAGTCCCAGCTTCCACCACCCAACAGTACTTAAGATGTAAATAAAAATGCTCTACCAACTATGATTCTAAATAAACAAGGGATGCAAATTATCCTTACCCATAAATAAAGATAATACATGTGTTATTCACCGAAATAATCATGGGCTCATCAGAAACGTTAGATAATTTCCTGAAGAGATTTTTTTTTCTCTTGCTTCAAATCATTAATAAGAATTTTGATGGCCATAAAATAAAGCCATAAAAAAACCCACAAATATTCCTTCCCTTAAGACAATGATGTATTAGTATTCATTCACGATGCAGCTTATTCTCTTTGGGTATGGGTTTTTAATCAATTATAAATTTAGCACACCATATTTCATTCAACTTGTATATTGTTTTCTGTTTTTTTTTTTTTCACTCAGGAGTTTCTGTCACCAACTTGTGTATTTCTACTTGTTTTTAAGAAACTTTATCACATGCTTTGCTCAATCTATGAACTCCCCTTCCTTGCTAGGATAATAACACTATCAAAATGAAATTAGTATTGAACAACAACAAAAAAATGAAGTTAGTGTTTCCCTTTGTGGACTCTCAGGTTCATATTTTCTAAGCCTCAATTCTTCTGTTTTATACTCTGTTCTATAATTTTATTAAGAAATGACAATCCCCAGGTGGCGCCTGTAGCTCAGTGGTTAGGGTGCCGACCATAACCATTTGAGAATGGCAAGTTTGAGCCCGGCCTGCTAAACAACAATGACAACTGCAACAAAAAATAGCCAGGTGTTCTGGAGGATGCCTGTAGTCCCAGCTGCTTTGGAGGCTGAGGCAAAAGAATCACTTAAGCCCAAGAGTTGGAGGTTGCTGTGAGCTGTGACGCCACAGGACTCTACCGAGGGTGACATAATGGAACTCTGTCTCAAAAAAAACAAAAAAAAAGAAAAGAAAAGAAAAGAAGAAATAACACTCCTCTTGTTCCATTTTTGAAATTGACCTTTTTGAAATTTGAAAGATATTGTTTCTGCTTGACATCTCACAGGTTGCATAGTAAAGGTTCTGGGGTCCACCTCTAAGTTTTGGGGGGACTCTGGGATGTTGCTTGTGAACTGGGGAGGGGGAAACTCTGTAGAAGAGGCAGCCTCCTGGGGGCAGAGAGGTTCTATTTTGCACACCAACCCTGGTCATTGGTTGCGATTGTCTGGGGTGCCACTCTACATGGGATTCTTTTCTTTTTTTGGAGACAGAGTCTCACTGTGTTGTCCTGGGTAGAGTGCTGGGGCGTAACAGCTCACAGCAACCTCCAACTCTTGGGCTTAAGTGATTCTCTTGCCTCAGTCTCCCAAGTAGCTGGGACTACAGGTGCCTGCCACAACACCTGGCTATTGTTGTTGTTGTTGCAGTTGTCATTGTTTAGCTGGCACAGGCTGGGTTCGAACTTGCTACCCTCGCTGCATGTGGCTGGTGCCACAACCACTGTAGTTTGAGCACTGAGCCACCACATGGGATTCACTCTTTATTCTTTTTTTATTGTTGGTGATTCATTGAGGGTACAAGAAACCAGGTTACACTGATTGCATTTGTTAGGTAAAGTCCCTCTTACAATTGTGCCTTGCCCCCAAAAGGTGTGTCACACACAGAGACCCCACCCCCTCCCTCCTTCCCTCTCTCAGCTCTTCCTTTCTCCCACCCCCTTCCTTCCTTCTCTCTCTCTCTGCTCTTGCTACATGGGATTCTTAAACCTTGCCCAGGTCCAGCTGGAAGATGCTTCACTACGCCATGGTGGCCTCTCCCACTGGCCTGACAAGTAGAGTGGCCGCTGGAAACTCAAAATTTCCCACCCAAAGCTAGAGGCCTTCTTACCTTATCTCTGCCACCCTGAGCTGTATTACCCTTCTCCACATCTTTGTCTTAATCCTTTCATTTTGAAGATTTGTTTTTTTTTTTCTCATCAAGCAAGAAGATGGAAGAAAAAGTGGAGGGGACTGATTCTGTTGCTTCTCAGCTGTGTAACTCTGGATGAGTTGTTTAATCCAATTGAGTAGGGTTCAATGTCCTCGGGTTTAAAATTCTTTCTTAGGCTTAATTTATGGAGTTGCACCTATCCGGATCAGCTTGGTCTCCCAACAGTCTCTTCCTGTTTACAGACTCAACTAAATCCACTTTCTCTCCCTCCCTCTCTCCCTCCTTCCCTTCCTTCCTCTCTTTCTTTAAAAATTCTCTCCACACCCACTCACTTTCACCATCCTGTATCTACTTCAGATTGTATTCTGTGTTCAGATTGGAACCACTCAAAGCCTGTGGTTACTGGACATCTTTTGCCAAGAACTCAGGTGTGAGTCTTCTGCATTTTTTCTGCTCCAGAATTTCAGGCCAGCCCTGTTTTCATTCCTGTTCTGGCCTCACCCAGGTTGGATGACATCACTTCCTGGAGAGGTCAGAGGCGGACATGCAACTTACAGTAATGCAAATGAGAGCACCTCCCACACCATAAAGCTCTAAGGGCTGTATCAGTATAGACTAGTCTCCATCCTAAAATGCTATATATTTTAAGACAACATAAATTTTAAAAACATTTTCAGAGAAAAAGTCATAAATGTGCATTTGGGTTTGTAAGGCAGATTTCAGAAACATTAAAATGTTTTCTCGAATTAGGGGAACGCAGAGTTACCTGTTAACATTCTGCTACCCGCCTGCCTGCCACACCTCGCGTGTACTGAGCAGGCTGGGCTGGTGGGTGAAATCAGGAAACAGCTTTGTGTTTCCCCACCGTGGCCCTCAACCATTCAGTCATTCTTGTCACCACACCTCGGTGGCAGCTTGGGCAGATCGTACAGAGATCTGGTCAACTTTCGAATATTAGAAAGTCCCGTATAATTCAAACTCATTCTCACCCAGGGGAGACTTCTCCCTTCTCTCCCGCCTGCCACCCTTCTGCCCCTCCCCCACTCTCTCTGCTACTCATAGTTCTGGCCAGGGCCCTGGGGGACTGCTAAATGTGATTTTCTTTGAGCCGTGTAATGCTTTTTCTCATCACCAATGTACACATATTGGAATTTTCCCATGGGATGTTTTTTTAAGTTCTTTGGGGACACCTCCCCACCACCATCACCTCTCCCCAGCCCCCACCCACAGCTCTCTCTGCCCCTCAGGGGTCCTGAATGAAGACAGCGTCCCCAACAGGGGCAATGCACATGTAGAGCACGTCTTAGGATGTTCCCAGGCTCCCTCCACTGGGCAGGTGGCCCCCTCAGCTGTGGTCCTTTGCAAACTGGGGATTGGCAGGACACTCCCACGGCTGCCCACCCTCCTCTCCCTGCCTAAAGGAAGCCTCAGACAGCTCCCTGCCTTCGGGCTGCTTCAGGCTCTAGTTTCAGGCTCCTCAAACCCAAGGAGCCCTTTTGAGCTCTCCCAGGTACACCCCTGTGCCCTGTGTAGCCATAGCGGGGGGTAGGGAGTGGGGCTTCATGCGTAAGCTACCAACGTCCCCTTTGGGAGCACAACTCCCACCAAGTGACTGTCCTTGCAAGGGTGGGGGTGAGGAGGAGGGGGCGAAAAGCCATGGCGTCCTCTTCAGCCCTACATATTCTCTTCAAAGGCATCTTTCTTCTGTCCCAAGAGCCACTGGCCTCATCATAGATAGGCGGAAGTGGCCTCCTCTCGGATTCAAGGAGGTTGCGCACAACGCTTCTGTTTAGAATGTAGAGGACTCTTATCAGTCGCTGTCCTCAGTCTGGGGACTCTGGCAAAGACAAGAACCAGGTGGAGTCTCCTTCCCCCTGTTACACTAGTTCAAGTCCACACACTCCGCACATGGGCTACTGGCCAGGTGCGGCTAGATGCTGGGATTATAAGGGGGAACAAAACAGAGTTTGCACCCCGGGCAGGGCTCAGAATGGATGAATTAATAGAAAGATTGCGTGGGGAGGTGGGTGTCTCAGGGCAGCCTCTGAGGCATGGGGACTTGACCTTGAATTCTGACTTAGCTACTGAAGAGGCTAAGTCCAACTTAGCTGCCCAACTTTGGGCAAGTTACTTTCACTGTAGGCATCTACAGAGTTTTTCCCTTGTAAAAACAGGTGTAATAATGTCATCAAGGTATTGTGACAATCAAACAAGTTCAGACATAAGCCCACAGGACAGAGCCCAGCGCACAGTGGGGTTATTTTTACTGAACACAAGATGGGTGCTGTCCTCATACCTCCTCCGAGGTTCAAGCTTCTCCCTGGCCTGTGTCCCTGGTTGTTCTCCACCCAGAGTGTGTATGTCCTGACAGCAGCCTTCTCAACACAACGTACACCCTGTGGCTTTCTGGAGATATCTGCTCCTTTTCTTCTTTACCAGAATATTTGATGTAATAGGAACATGCCTCACATCCCACCTTCCCTTTCAGCCTTTGCCTGTGGGTACATTTGAAATGCACCCTTCCCCTGAGGGATTTCTTCTGTTTTTTCAATTTCAGATTAATATGAGGGTACAAACAATTAGGTTACAATGTTTGCATGTGTTAGGTGAAGTCCCTAATGTAGTGAGTTCCACACTCAGGTGGCCATGTACCCTTACGTTGTGCCCGATCTCCCTCCCTGCTCCCCCACATCTTGAATTGAATTGCGTTTTCTCCTCTATGGGTGTGTATTCCACCAGCTACTGGCTTCATATTAGTATGGAGTACGTCGGATAGTTGCTTCTCCATTCTTGTGATACTTTACTAAGAAGAATGTTTCAGCTCCATCCAGGTTAATGCAAAAGATGTAAAGTCTTCATCTTTTTTATGACTGAATAGTCTTCCATGGTGTACATACACCACAGCTTGTTAAACCATTCCTGGGTTGATGGGCATTTAGGTCGTTTCCATGGTGATTGTAAATTGAGCTGTGACAAACAATCTAGTACAAATGTCTTTATGATAAAATGATTTTTTTCCTTCTGGGTAGATGCCTAGTAATGTGATTACAGGATCAAATGGAAGGCCTATTTTGAGTTCTTTGAGGATACTTCATATTCCCTTCCTAGAGGCTGTATTGATTTGCTGTCCCACCATCAGGGTAAAAGTGTTTTCTTCTCTCCACATCCATGCTGGTGTCTGCAGCTTTGGGAGTTTGTAATGTGGGCTATTCTCACTGGGGTTAGGTGATAACTCAGGGTGGTTTTGATTGGCATTTCCCTGATAATTAGGGATGATGAGAATTTTTTCATGTTTGTTAGCCATTCATCTATTCTCTTCAGAGAAGGTTCTATTCATATCTCTTGCCCAGTGATAGATGGGATTATTGGCTCTTTTTCTTTTTTTTGGTTGATTAATTTGAGTTCTTTATAGATTCTAGTTATCAAGCCTTTGTCAAATTCAAAACATGCAAATATCTTTTCCCATTCTGAAGGCTGTCTATTTGCTCTAATTGTTGTGCCCTTAGCTGTGCAGAAACTTTACAGCTTAATTAAGTCCCATTCATTTATTTTTGTTGTTGAGATTGCCAATGAAGTAGGATCTCCTTTCTTAAAATATTAGGAGCACATCTAATTATTCCCTGTGTCCCCTTCAGAATAATCACATTATGTTGAGAGCAATATCCCTCCTGTTTCCTCCTCTCTCTCCCAAGAAATAAATATAAAAATAAAACAGGTCAAAATTTAGCAAGATTAGATTTCTAGAAGCTCTACCACTAAAAATGACTTTTCAATACTAGTCTAACTTCTATGGCTGGCTCCTGAACAGTAATCATAATAAGATATTAAAACTATACTTTTCTTGGGTTGAGATTTGGGTGAGGCCCCCAAACTAAGGATTACCCTCGAGGGGGGTGCTAGGTCACCTTTGTAGGGCTGGCACAGGGGAGGTCCTCAGATTTCTTCTGCCACCCACCTCAAGAGTTTAAAACAGGAAGCTAGTAATTTATTAGGAGGGTGAAGTAGCCCATGACAAAGATTTGTTTGAAAAGAAGTGGCAGAAGCTGGCACTACCTCGCCCCTTTCCTGGCACCAGGGAAGGGGAAACCTCCCATGTTAAACCAGGCAAAGAAGGTTTCAGAGACATTTGTGAAGCTGCCCAAAGAAAAGACTGTGACTTTACCAGGGCACAGAGTAGAGGGACCTTGAGAGACAAAGATAGCCCAACATAGGTGTGTGCCAAGGGTAGGCAGGTGGATGAAACTTTGCCTACTTTAAAAGAACTGCAGGTTGGAGTCTCCCGCCATGTCAGGGGAAGTGTCAAGACCCTCAACAAGGACCCACAAAAGTACTGCACAGGACAAAGAGTCAGCCTGCTGCCAAAGAGTGAAGGGGACAACCATGTGAGCCCTTTCTTGCACCTTCCCTTTCTTTTTTCCATCCATTTTCTTTCCTAAGGGAGCCAGGATGAGGGAGGAAGGGAAGAAACAGTGAGGAAGCCAACCACAACTCTCTACCCCACTGTCAGCTCCTAATCTTGTATCAGGACCAGCCTGGTGGGCAGGAAGGAGTTTAAATTATATGACAAATTTGAGTTTGGGATTGAACTGGACATTTTTATTACCTGATAAATGAGCCTATTTGTTAATTCTGTAGGACCTGCCTGGGATTTCATCCAGGAGCAAAAAGAAGCATTCAACTTAGCACAGGAAAAAAACATAATTGCTTCCTGCATGTAGTCTATCAAGTCCAACTCATTTAATGAAATCGTGGCCCAGTAGGCCTCTGCCTGGATGGTGCACAGACACACAGGGAGATCTGGTTGCAGTACTGGGAGCACGATTTCCACATTAACAAGCTCCCAGAGCAGTGGCTTTTTAATTCTCTCTCCCTGTAGTTTTACCCCTGGGCTTTGGCCATTCATCATGATGAAAAGAAGATGCTATTGGACCAGGGTGAATTCCTCATGCCAGACTCAGCAAAGATCTGAGCACACAGATGTGATGGACGCAGGAGAAAGTCAGCCGGAGACTGAACGTAAACAGTGAGAGGGAGGCTTAGCCATCCAAGGCTGGAGATGGGTCCCCATGGTAGAAGGTACCTGTCCATGAGTTCAGCACTTCAAGATGGGAGAATGGTGCTGGGTGTGCAGAAGTAAGCAGGTAAGCAATGGTCTGGGGGCACCAGCAGCGGGTCTCTGTGGAATCTGAAAGGTTGGAGAAAGTAAAGGCCCGAAGGCTGGGCTCAGTGGCTCATGCCTGTAATCGTAGCACTCTGGGAGGCCAAGGCATGTGGATAGCTTGAGCTCACAGGTTCAAGACCAGCCTGAGCAAAAAGTGAAACACCATCTCTACTAAAAATAGAAAAACTTGAGGCAAGAGGATCACTTGAGCCCAAGAATTGGCGGTTGCTGTGAGCTATGACCCCATGGCACTCTACTTAGGGTGACAGCTTGAGACTCTGTCTCAAATAAATGAATAAATGAAGGCATGAAAATGGGGGGTGGGGTAAAGGCAGGAGGTCTAAGAAAGTTAGGACTTTGCTATGGGGTCCTTAGACCTAGCACATAAAAATACAAAAAAAAAAAAATTCTGGGTGGTACCTGTGGCTCAAGGAGTAGGGCGCTGGCCCCACATACCAGAGGTGGTGGGTTCAAACCCAGCTCCGGCCAAAAAAAAAAAATTCCTTTATCTGGCTTCCCCATTCTAGAAGGTCCATTGGACCAGGGGAGTGAGAAGCAATATCTGTGGCATTTGCTACTGCGGCCAGCAGAGACACCAAAAATTAGCTAAAGAAAGTGAATTTTTCTTCTTACAAATTTGAGACAGCATAAATTTTAGCAATAGCAGGATGGATCAACTCTTAGCTCCGGGAAGAAGTTACAGTGATAAATATCGCGGGCTTGCTGATATAAAAGACACTCGAGATAGAGAATGTATATCACTTGTTTCAAAGAAATACGACTGAGATACAAATGATGCCACATAATGTAAGGCGTATTAAAAAGGGAGCAGAGCAGTGCTTAGTTTTGAGTCAAATAACTGGGGTCAATTTATTCCTGGTGAGACATATCATTTTAGCCTTTTATTATGCAGGGCAGAAGATTCCATTTCATTGTGAGGATTTGTTTGTTAACACTGTCAATTTTGATGATATCTCTTGTAAGATAGAATGTCTTCAACAATCTGTGCAAGGATCCCATTACTAGTCATCTACCCAGAAAAAAAATTCACTCTACCATAAGGACATTTGCACTAGAATGTTTTTTTGTTGTTGTTGTTTGTTTTCAGACAGAGTGTTATTATGTCGCCCTCGGTAGAGTGCCGAGGCATTACAGCTCACAGCAACCTCCAACTCTTGGGCTTAAGTGATTCTCTTGCCTCAGCCTCCCAAGTAGCTAGGACTACAGGCACCCACCACAATGCCTGGCTATTTTTTGTGACAGTTGTCACTGTTGTTTAGCTGGCCAGGGTTGGGTTCGAACTCATTAACCTCGGTGTCTGTGGCTGGTGCTGTAACCACTGTACTACAGGCACCGAGCCACACTAGAATGTTAATTGCAGCTTAATTCACGATCACCAAGATGTAAAACCAACCCATGAATGGATTAACAAATTATGGTATATATATATACCATGGAATACTATTTAGTCATAAAAAGATGGAGACTTTACATGTTTTGTATTAACCTGGATGGAGTTAGAGAACTTTCTCCTTAGTAAAGTTGAATGAATGAAAAACACAAGAATGAAAAAACTAAGTATCCAATGTACTCAATACTTCAATTCCAGTTGGGAGGCGGGGAATGTAGGAAGGGGATTGGTGGGTGCCCACCTAATGGGCACAATGTCGGGGTACATGGCACACTCCTGTGTGGGGCATGACTACAACTTGAACACCACTTAACAAACACAAGCAATGTAAACTTATCATCTGGACCCTCCTATTAATCTGAAAATTAAAAAAATCTGTTCAAGTGACTTCCGATCACTTTCGGACCCACGCTTGCTCAGGCTGCCACCATCAGGGGCTGCTGAGAAGCTGACAGACTCGAGTGCTGATTTTGTAGCCATTCAGAAGTGTGATTTTCATCTCAAAGAATCCATGTGCAAGAGGAAGTTCTCACTGGCATCGTAAGGACCCCTGTCATGGTCACCTCCCAACTTTCATTTTGTGATGCCAGCCCCGGACGTGTTCTCAGAGGAAAATAAAGCTGCCTTCACGTCCTAGTATGCGAGGGGTGATTTGGCATGAAGTACGGGGTTCCTCTGCCGCTCCGCCTCCCGGCACGAGCTGTCAGCATCCTGAGACACGCAGCGGAGCGCACTCCAGCCTCGCTGGTGACAATCAAGAAGCGTTTCCCCGTGCAGATATGTGTTGCTGCAGTTAGGGAGTGCCCTGATATGCAGGTTGAGGGTCTAAGGGAGACTGAGGCCGGGATGGATGAAGGGATTTACATAATGTCAACCAAACCATGCTGGAACGGTGTTCCTGACCCCTGAACTGTGAAGTTTTATTCTGTATACTCTTAGCATCCAGTTTCAAAGTCCAGGCTTATTTTTTATCTAATCGGGTTTCCTTAAACGGAGGTGCCCCTTTCTTTTTTTTTTTCTTTTATTGAATCACAGCTGTGTACATTAATTCAATCATGGGGTACAGTGTGCGGGCTTCACATACAATCTGAGATATTTTTATCAACCTGATTGACATAACATTCCTGAGATTTTCTCATTTACTATGTGTAAACATTTTTGATTCGTATTTAGAAATTTTCTCCTGACCTTTCAAATATGCACCACAAGTGTGATCTCACCCTTTATCCTCTCTCCCCCCACCCTCTCCCTCCCCTTCCCTCCCTCTCCCCTTTCCCTGCCTTCTTGTGCAATATTTGGGTTGTAGCCTTCCCTTGAAAGATATAAATTTGCTTCATATTAGGGGGGTATACATTGGATACTTTTTCTTTCAATCTAGAGATACTTTGCTAAGGAGAACATGTTGCAGCTCCATCCATGTAAATATGAAAGAGGAAAAGTCACCATCTTTCTTTAAGGCTGCACAATATTCCATGGTATACATGTACCACAGTTTATTAATCCATTCATGAATCGATGGGTTATAGACCAATATCACTAATGAATATTGATGCAAAAATATTTAATAAGATCCTAGCAAACAGAATTCAGCAATTCATCAAACAAATTATACATCATGACCAAGTAGGCTTTATCCCAGGATCTCAAGGCTGGTTCAATATA
>CAUYON010125150.1:0-43353 GCA_963573935.1 Arctocebus calabarensis
GGCCCGCCAAACAACAATGACGGCTGCAACCAAAAAAACAAAAAAAAAAATGGCCGGGCGTTGTGGCGGGCGCCTATAGTCCCAGCTACTTGGGAGGCAGAGGCAGGAGACTCGCTTGAGCCCAGGAATTGGAGGTTGCTGTGAGCTGTGATGCCACAGCACCCTATCCAGGGTGACAGCTTGAGGCTCTGTCTCAAAAAAAAAAAAAAAAAAAAAAAAAGGAATTAAATGTGAAATGCTTAATTTAGGGCCTGGCATATAAATACTGAGTCAATATGACTACTACTATTGTGTTGTTTATGGGCATCATCATCATCTCAGTGTTCTAAGATATATCAAGTCTTAATAGTGTAACTATTATTATCAATGATATTTTTTACTACCTACAATGTGCAAGAATATCAAAATTTTTTTTCAAAGCATGGGAGATTTGCCCTACTACATTTCAAAATATAGCAAAAGACAAAGTAAATAAAACAGAGTGGCCTAATACAAAATAAAACAAAATAAGATGAAAGAGAAAGTCCAGAAACAAACTCCTGTTTATAAAAGTCAAAAGAGACTAAGCAGCTTTCAAATTAGTTAAATTAAAAATCAGGTAAAAGTCAAACTAGCTAAGATGGAATAGTCAATAAATTGTGCTATAAGAAATTATTATCTATTTGTCAAAAAATTAAAGTGAATTATTTACATCGCAAATTACAAAAAAAAAATCCTGCTGGCTGAAAGATTAAATTTCAAAAAGAAGCTGAAATTAAAAGGTAGATTAAAAGACATGAAAATAGGTGCATACGTTTGAAATGTGAAAGGCAAAAATTATAAGACAAAGACTGACACATAATTACCACCTAACAAGGTAATATTTCTATAAGACATCATAAAAAAAGGCAATTTAACTAAAAAGATTCTGTATAGCAAAGAAGTAACAAAATGAAAAGACAAACAGGGGTATCCAACCTTTGTTTTTCCTGCCATACATTGTAAGAAGAGGAGGTGTCTTGGGGCACACATTAAATACATAAACACTAATGAAACCTGATGACCGAAAACAAAGGTCTGTGAGCCTTTTCATAACCACCACCAAAGATAAGCAAAAAAGTCCTCACATAATCTGCATACAGCCCACAGACTACAGGGCGGACACCCTTGAAGGGCAAATATCTGTGTACTATCACACAAGGGACTGATATCCAGAATATACAAGGAACTTGAATTCAATAGCAAAAACAAACAACAAAAAAAAATAATAATCCCATTAAAAAGTGGGCAAAGGAAATGAATAGACATTTCTGAAAAGAAAACATACAAATGACCAACAAGTATATGAAAAAATTTCCATCATCACTAATCATCAAAGAAATACAAATCAAAACCATAATAACATCTTACCCATTTAGAATGGCTCATTATCAAACAGACAAAAAGTAACAAATGTTGCCAAGAATACACTGTTGGTGGGAATGCAAATTGGTATAGCCATTATGGAAAACCGTATAGCATTTCCTTTAAAAAACTAAATGTAGAATGAGAGAAAGACGGCAGTGAGTAGCAGCTTCTGTGCAGCCGAGTGCAGTGAGAGTGGGGAGAGAGGACCCCAGGCATCTCTGGCCGGTGGGTTTCACCCAGAGGCTTCCCTTTGGTGATACAGGAGGTCAGTGAGAGACTTCTGGACTCCACTAGGAGGACAGACGTGGTGGAAAACTGGCAAGTGGTGGGTGTCTTTGTTCAGTTGTAGGCTGCCTGCAGCTGTAACTACAGCAACAACAAGATTGCAAGTAGGAAAAGCCTTACCTGGGGGCTGTTTTGGGGTTTTTTTGGACTTGGACACTCGATTGAACTGCCTTGGGAGATCTTGGGCCAATGTGCGGATGACTTTGGGTGTTGTCTGGGGCCCCAGACTGAGCCACTGAGCCCGAAAGGAGCTAATATCGTTCAGCTGTGGGCTGCCCCTGTGTGTTGCAGTGCTGGGATACACCAGGAGACCTGGGGCGAGTAATCTATTGACTGAACTGCCCAAAGCGGGGATTGTGCTACAGGGGAAGTGTGGAGATCCAAGATTGACAGTTGTGGCCCTCAGGGACATAGGGGACACAGGGGCAGACTGATTTGGTGCAATGGATAAGCAGGCAGCCACTCCAGGAGAGATCCCAGGGATAAGTGCTGTCCCTGGAAAGCTTCTGCTTGGCCAAGGTTTATGGCCTGGAGTGTCTTTAGAGTGGGCTGAGGAGTTATTTGGGCTCCCAAACCTGCAGGGTCTGAGTTTGGCAGAGGCCTTCAGCTTCCACCTTGTACAGCTATATCACATTGTGATTAACATCTCATACTTCAGAAGATCACCTGTTGCCTGGTCAATACTTAGCAAGATATATATATATACTGCTTGGTTTGCTGGTTGTGGGGTTTTTGTTTTTGTTTTTTGTTTTTTTAATTTTAACATTTTTCCTTGACAATTTTTTTCTTTTTTCTTTTCACCATTCTAGTTTAAATACAATCTTCCATTTTTGTCTTCTTCAACGAATAGAATTTCATTTTTGCTAGTATTTTTGTCCCTATTATTTTTTCCCCCTAATTATATCTCATAAGGGTTTTGTTTGTTTCTTTCAGTTTGATTTACAGTATTTTTGTCTTTCCGCTCTACCTGGCAGAGGTGGGGTACTGCGTCTGAGCTGGCTGTCTAAGAGCTGTTGACCTCAAGGGAATCAACCAACCCAGCACCCCCAGAGGTAGGGGGTCTCTAAGGTTGGGCCCTAGTACCCTACTACATACCTATATTTCTCCTGTTTTTTTCTTTCAGTGCCTATCTTCTTTTCATCAATATTTCTTTTTACTCACCCCCCTCTTCTTTCTCTCTCTCTCTCTTTTTTTTTCCTTTTCTTTAAATCCTTTTTCCCTTCTTGCTCTTTGATCTTTTCATCCTTCTGGTGCAAGACCAGAAGGACTCATTAAAACGTTTGGCCAGCACCACAGTAACTTAAAGAGCAAAAAGAAGTGAAAGGAAAATTAGGATAAGGAAACAGATATAAGAAAGCACTCATGAGGAAGAATCAGCAGAAAAATTCTGGCAACATGAAATCCCAGGCCAGAGTAACCCCTTCTAGGGATCGTGAGATAGCTCCCACAGAAGATTCCTCCTATATAGAAATGTTAGAAATGACAGAAGGGGAATTTAAAGTTCAGATAATGAAAACAATAAAGGAAATTGCTGAGAAAGTGGAAAACAATCAAAAAGCAATGAAACAAATTGCTGAAAGTGGATAATAACCAAAAGGAAATTCAAAAACAGAATCAAATAAGAGATGAACAATATGAAGAATATAAAAAGGATATAGGAGAGCTGAAGGAGCTGAAGCAGTCGATTAGGGAAATTAAGGATGCAATAGAAAGTATTAACAACCGGCTTGGCACCTGTGGCTCAACGGGCTAAGGCGCCAGCCACGTACACCTGAGCTGGTGGGTTTGTATCCAGCCCGGGTCCACCAAACAACAATGACAGCTGCAACCAAAAAATGGCCGGGCGTTGTGGCGGACACCTGTAGTCCCAGCTGCTTGGGAGACAGAGGCAAGAGACTGGCTTGAGTCCAGGAATTGGAGGTTGCTGTGAGTTGTGATGCCACAGCACTCTATCCAGGGTGATAGCTTGAGGCTCTGTCTCAAAAAAAAGAAAAGAAAGTATTAACAACCAATTAGACCATGCAGAAGAAAGAATCTCAGAGGTAGAGGATAAGGCTCTTGAGATAACTCAGATAGTTAAAGAGGCTGAAAAGAAGAAGGAGAAAGCAGAACATTCACTGACAGAATAATGGGACTTTATGAAGCGTTCAAACATATGAGTTATAGGTACCCCTGAAGAAGAAGAATGCCCCAGAGGAACGGAAGCCATTCTAGAGAATATTGTAAATGAAAATTTCCCAAATAACATCAAAGATTCTGACATTCTCCTCTCAGAGGGATATTGGTCCCCTGGTTGCCTCAACACAAATAGAACTTCTCCAAGGCACATTGTAATGACTTTATCCAAAGTTCAGACAAAAGAAAGATCTTGCAAGCTGCCAAGAGTAAGCACCAACTGACCTACAAGGGCAAACCTATCAGGGTGACCACAGACTTCTCTAATGAAACTTTTGAAGCCAGAAGACAATGGTCATCTATCTTTAACCTACTTACACAGAACAATTTCCAGCCCAGAATTCTATACTCCGCCAAGCTAAGCTTTAAAATTGATGGAGAAATCGAATCTTTTATTGATATGCAAACATTGAGGAAATTTGTCACAACAAGACCAGTTTTACAGGAAATATTTCAACTTGTCCTACATACTAATACAATGGACCTTCAGCAAAGTAAACACCCAGAAAATTATAGGACAGAACCGAGTTTCCCCAATGATGCAAAAGACAAAACTAACCAAAGGACGTTCACAAAATAAGATGAATAGAACGTTATCACATTTATCAATTATCTCAATAAATGTCAATGGCTTGAATTCCCCACTGAAGAGGCATAGATTGGCTGATTATATTAAAAAAACACAAGCCATCTATTTACTGTTTGCAGGAAACTCATCTCAAGTCAAAAGACAAATGAAAACTCAGAGTTAAGGGTTGGAAGTCAATTTTTCAGGCAAATAGAACTCAGAAAAAAAGAGGAGTTGCAATCTTATTCTCAGATACATATGGATTTAAAGCAACTAAAGTCAAAAAAGATAATGATGGTCACTTTATATTGGTTAAGGGAAAATACAACAAGAAGATATTTCCATTTTAAATATTTATGCACCCAATTTAAATGCACCCAGATTTGTGAAACAGCCCTTGCTTAGTTTGAGCAATACGATATCCCACAACACCATAATAACAGGGGACTTTAATACCCCTCTCTCAGAGCTGGACAGATCCTCTAAAAAAAAATTAAATAAAGATATTAGAGATTTAAATGAGACTTTAGAACAACTGTGCTTGATAGATGTATATAGAACACTCCATCCCAAAGATATAAAATATACATTCTTCTCATCATCTCATGGAACAGTCTCCAAAATTGACCATATCAATTTGACCCTAGGACACAAAACAAACATCAGCAGGATCAAAAGAATTGAAAATCTACCTTGCATCTTTTCGGACCACAAGGCATTAAAAGTGGAACTCAACTACAACAAAAATGCTCAACCTCACACAAAGACATGGAAGTTAAACAACCTTATGCTGAATGACACTTGAGTACAGCAAGAAATAAAAAAGGAAATCATTAACTTCCTTGAGTATAATAACAATAAAGACACAAATTACCAAAACCTATAGGATACAGCAAAAGCAGTCCTGAGAGGAAAATTTATTGCTTTAGAAGCCTACATTCGAAAAACAGAAAGAGCATATCAACAAATTCATAAGCCATCTGATGGAATTAGAAAAAGAAGAACCATCTAAGCCTAAACCAGCAGAAGAAAAGAAATATCCAAAATTAAATCAGAGATCAATGAAATTGAAAACAAAAGAATCATTCAGAAAATTAATGAAACAAGGAGTTGTTTTTTTGAAAAAATAAATAATAGATAAGCCTTTGGCCATACTAACTAGAAATAAAAAGGTAAAATCTCTAGTAACTTCAATCAGAAATGATAAAGGGGAAATAATGACTGATGCCACAGAAATACAAGAGATTATCTTTGAATACTACCAGAAACTTTATGCTCAGAAATTTGACAATGTCAAGAAAATGGATCAATATTTGGAATCACACTCTCTCCCTAGACTTAGCCCAGATGAAAAAGATGTCCTGAACAGACCAATTTCTAGCACTGAGATCAAAGAAACAAAAAATCTCTCAACAAAAAAATGTCCTGGTCTGGATGGCCTCATACCATAATTTTATCAAACTTTCAAAGAGCTTATTCCTATCCTAAAGAAATTATTCCAAAAAATTGAGGAGGGCTTTGGGAGGGCAGAGTTAATACTTTGCATGAAATATCTTACTTTATAACAGTGAAATTGCTTTCTCTTTTGTCTTGTGATTTTTTTTGAGGTGAAATTTAAGTTTTTGTGTGAGTAGTACTATTATACCTATGCTTGAGTGTCTTGCTTGTACTGTATCACATCATACCTTGGCTTAATTCTTTTTTTTTTTTTTTTTGTAGTTGAGATTTTATTGGTTGTGTTGAGCATCAGTACAGACATTTCAATTAGTACACAAATTTTTAACATATGTACCCCAAATCTAAAAAGCCACTTATTGTAATTCTTTTTTAAACAGTTATTCCAGTGACTTTCCAGATTAAAATTTGGAGGCAAATTTTCCTTAAGAGGATACCAAGTATCAGGATCTTCAAATGTTGATAAGCTGTTAGGTTTAAGTCCCACCATTCACACTTTATTACCACATATGCTACATGCTCAGATTTTCAGTCCTTCACAGCACACTAACAAAGTTATCAGGAAAACAGGAGCACCACAACCAAAGATGTTAGAGAGTGTACAGTTCTGACACGGAGAGCCATGATCACAGGAGTGGTTTTCTTTAGGAAACAATTCTACTACAACATAACATGGGAATAGAAGTAATTTAATATGTTCAAACATTAAATGCAGGACTGGGACTCCATATTGCCATTTACTATGTTTTGTATTACAGGATATAAAAACTAGCCCCCATCTATGGAATGGTAAGCTCACACCCAAGACAGTCAAAGCCTCCTCTTAATTCAACACCCCACACTATTTTCTGGTTGTACCAAAAAATAAACAACCAGTCAATGATTTCACCTCTTTAAAAAAAGCATTTACACTTAAAAAATGGGATGAGGTGGGATTCCCTCCTTCTTAAAAATGTTTCTAGAGCTACTAAAAAACTTCCATTTACAAAAAAGTTGATAAAAATATTACTCTGGATTGTACAAGAAGGGAGACAGGGACCACTGATAAGACATGGTATATGATATCAGACTTGGCTTCTTTCTCTCCTGCTTCGTCAGCAGGTGGATTCTCCTCAGTTTTAGTTTCTCCGTTTTCTGCTGGTAAATCTTCTTTAGTTTCTTGGTTGGCCACTTCGGCCTGCTTTCCCTTTGCTCCTCTCTTCCCTTTTGGTTGCACTTTTTTGTCTGAAGATTTATCCCTTGCCACTGCCTTTTTAGGCTTCGTTTCCACTTTCGCTGGAGCAGGTTTAGCTGACAACCCCGCCGACTTCCTCTTGGGCTCTTTCTTCCTGGCGCTTGCCGCAGAGCTGACCTTTCTCTTCGGCATCCTGGCGCCGGGCAGGGCGCGTGCTGGGTG
This sequence comes from Arctocebus calabarensis, assembly GCA_963573935.1. Taxonomy (NCBI): domain Eukaryota; kingdom Metazoa; phylum Chordata; class Mammalia; order Primates; family Lorisidae; genus Arctocebus; species Arctocebus calabarensis. Next base: position 7,266 of record CAUYON010125150.1, read on the forward strand.
CCTGCAGGCCGCTGCGCGCGAGAGCCTTCACGAAGCTGCGCTGCCTGGCTGCTGCCCCTCCTCCCGCCTCCCGAGCTGCTCAAAATTTTTTTATTTTTAACCTTGATTTTGCGAATCACCAAAAAATGATTTAGAAGCAAGTTGTTTAATTTCTATGTATTGAGTAGTTCTGAGAGTTCCTCTTGGAATTGATTTCTATTTATTTCACTGTGATCTGAGAAGATACATGGTATAATTTCAGTTTTTCAAAATAGGCTGAGTTATCTTTCATGATCAATTTTGGGAAATGTCCCATGTGTTGATGAGAAGTGTGTTTATCCTGCAGTATTTTGGGTAGAATGTTCTGTAAACGTTTGTTAAGTCCATGTTTCCGAGAGTCCCATTGAAGTCTAGTGTTTCTTTGTTTGTCTTCTGCTTCAAAGATCTGTCTAATTCTGTGAGTGGGGAGTTGAAAACCTTGGATATTATGATGTTACTGTTGATTTCTTTCTTTCTTTCTTTTTTTTTTTTTTTAGAGTAAGTAGAATTTGTTTTATGAATCTGGGAGCTTCTGTGTTTTTTTTTCTTTTTTTTTGAGTTTTTTTTTATTTTTTCAAATTAATACGGGGGTAAAATTTTAAGGTTACATTGTTCTCACTTCCAGGGTAAAGTTCCACTTTTGAAGATCCCCTCACCCAGGGGTTGTGTAATACACACTCACAATGTACATATCAGGTGAGATCCTGCTTCATGCCCTCCCTCTTCTGCCAAACATCCTTCCCACTCCTGTTTCCCTCTATCTCTGAATTGGACTATATTAGTGTTTTATTGTTCTTATGGGCATGTAATTGTTTATATATTGATTTCATATTAGCATAAAGTACATTGGATTTTTATTTTTCCATTCTTGTTATACTTTATTAAGTATTCTAACTCTATCCAGGAAAATGTAAAAGATGTAAAGTCTTTTTTAATGGCTGAATAATATCCCATGGCATACATATTACACAGTTTATTGATCCATTCATGGGTTGATAGGCCCTTACGTTGCTTCCACAACTTGACAATTATGAACTGAGTTGCAATAAACATTCTAGTGCAAATGTCTTTATGATAAAATGATTTTGTTCTTCTGGGTAGATACCTAGTAATGGGATTGCAGGATGAAATGGAAGATATTTTAGATCTTTGAGGATTCTCCATAATTCTCTCTGAAAAGGCTATAATTGTTTGCAACCCCATCAGCAACGTAGAAGCTTCCCTTCTTGGGAGCTTCTGTGTTAGGTGCATATATATTTAGAATTGTTATACCTTCTTGTTGGTTTGATCCCTTTATCATTTTATACTGATCACCTTTGACTGTTGCTGATTTAAAGTCTATTTTATCTGATGTGAGAGTAGCTATTCTTGCTTGCATTTGGTTTCCATTTGCATGGAATATTTTTTCCACTCATTTATCTTGAGTCTATAAGAATCTTTACAAGTTAAATGGGTTTCTTGGATACAAAATACATTTGGGTTGTGGATTCTTATCTATTAAACTAGTTTGTATCTTTTAAGAGGGGACATTAAAACTGTTCAAACAAATAACTAAACAAGTAACTAAATGTTACTATTGATCTGTGAGCTACTATTATGTTCATGCCATTTATTTATTTTCATTTTTGTTGTATTTTCTTTGGGTTGTCATAAATTCTTTTTTTTTTTTTGAGACAGAGCCTCAAGCTGTCACCCTGGATAGAGTGCTGAGAGCTCACACAGCAACCTCTAATTCCTGGGCTCGAGCGAGTCTCCTGCTTCCACCTCCCAAGTAGCTGGGACTACAGGCGCCCGTCACAATGCTCAGCCATTTTTTGGTTGCAGCCGTCATTGTTGTTTGGGGGGTCTGGGCTGGATTTGAACCCGCCAGCTCAGGTGTACATGGCTGGCGCCTTAGCCCGTTGTGCCACAGGCACTGGGCCTCTTTGTCATAAATTCTTTGCCCAAACCTATGTCCAGAAGAGTTTTTCCTAAGTTTTCTTCTGAAATTTTTATGTGTTCAGGTCTCACGTTTAAGTCTCTAATCCATCTTGCGTTAATTTTTGTGTATGGTAAGTGTCATTCTTGTGCACGTGCCTCTCCAGTTTTCCCAGCACTGTTTGTTGTGTAGAGTGTTCTTTCTCCAATGCATGTTTTTGTCTGCTGTTTCAAAGATCAGTTGGTTGGAAGTGTATGATTTTATTTCTATGTTCCATTGATCTATGTTGTTGTACAACAACAACCAGTATTGTTGCAGGAAGACAAGGCCCAACGTAGAGAAAGAGCACCCAAACACCACGTTTATAAGAGGAAGGGCTTTATTTACCAGCTGGGAGCTTATGGCATAGAAGAATTCCAAATGGCTGTGCTCTCCATCTAGCTTGATCTTTCCCTTTTTATTGACAGTCAAGAAGTTCTACCCTACAGGTACCTTTCTCATTGTCCAGTTTGAATCAAGCAGGAGATGCTAGTCCAGCCCTCACAGAACTACAGGATTTCACAGAACTTGGAAATTTCCAAGTTCCAGGAAGTTACAAATTCCTAAGGGCTGAGTCACCATGGAGAGGACCCTGCAAGTGTATCCTTGTGCTCTCCTTGAGGAGACCTGTTCTCCCAGACCTCACCCTTCTTGGGTATCCTCTCTCAATATCGTAGGGTTACTCTTGATCACCCTTCTTCTAATATGTATACTTTGTGTCCCTTAGTTATAACTGTCCATGGTTGTGGTTAATCACTCCTTATTGTTTGATCCCATGGAGTCCTCTGTTTAATCTTGCTAAATCAACCCCTCTGCTGGGCACAGGGAAACTCTGCCCTTGACCCACTTCCTTGCTGAGGTGGCTCCCTCCCCTAACTATACCCTAACACTAGCTAATTCTGGCTAGCATAGGCAGTTGTGTACCTGTCTTTTTTTCATAATCAGCTGCCTCAAGCCAGGGCTCACCTTTGCCCCAGTCTCTGCCATCCTATTCAACAATAAGTTATTGAGAACCTATTACGTGGACAAAGAATCCTGAGCTGGGCATTAACGGGGCTAGAAATAAACACGCCATCATTCCTGCCCTCAAATTCCTCTTCTTTCCACTTCTTTTACTTGGACCTTGCAATTTTTGAAACCGAAAAACTTATTTTAAAAATTTCCAGCAGTTTCTGTCTTTAAGGGTGGAGACTGAAATTTACCTTTAGGGCAGACTGTCCCTTTGTTCTCCACAGAACCTCTTGAGTGGGCCCTTGTAGTTATGTAAATGAGAAGCAGGTACTCTTTCCCCAGTTCTCAAAGACCTAAATACAATTGCTTCAGACGGAGATGTTGGGTGTACTGCTTAGTAATGTAAATCAAGAGGGTATTTTAGTGGAACCATGCCTCTGCAAATTATGTTTCCTTTAGAGAAATGTTTCCTTTCCAATTCTGGATCAAGACTGCCCAGTTCCTGTAAATTGTCGCATTTGTACCTACCTGGTCGATAAGATTTTCCTGTGAGCAGTTGTACCTGACTGTACTCTTGGAGAGCCAGACTTTGACAAGTATACTGTGTGGGATTCTGGCAGGGTGGCCTTGTTTGGGGTCCTGATGCCAGGTCTCGCCCTTGTAGATGGGTGGGATCAGTTTCAGTGGGGGTTTCCATTTCAGGTTAGAATTTGAGGATTTGGAAGGCAAGCCTGGGCTCCAGAGAGGGAAGACTGGCTGGCAGTTAGGCAGGGAGCCGGTCCAGTAAGAGCTTTTGCAGCTAGGTCTGCAAGTTCCAAGACTGGCCACTTCTGGTAGCAGTTCTAAATCATGCTTTATGTTGTTCTTTCCTGCATTAGTCGGAAACCTTCAGTACATCTTTGCTAGAGTTCCAATCTGTTCTCAGGGGTGATGTCAGGAGTGGGAGAGGGGGTTGGTGAATTGGGGGAGGGGTTTAGAAATTTGCAACAATTAAGAGAGGTTTTACTCCCAACTGGGTGGGGGTGGGGGCGGATGGCTCACACCAGTAATCCTAGCACTTTGGGAGGCCCAGGCAGGTGGATTGCTTGCGTTTAGTAGTTCCAAACCAGACTGAGCAAGAGTGAGACCCCATCTCCACTAAAAATAGAAAAACTAGCCAGGTGTAGTGGCAGGCACCTGTAATCCCAGCTTTTGGGGAGGCTGAGGAAAGAGGATTGCTTGAATCCAAGAGATTGAGGTTGCTGTGAGCTACGATGATGGCACTCTACCCAGGGTGACAAAGTGAGACTGTCTCCAAAAAAAAAAAAAAAAAGTTATCTCTTAGATTAGGCAAAAACAGCCACCTGTCATGCTTCATTTCTTTGCCTGTTAAACAAAACCACCTAGTAATGATCTGTACTTCCTTTTGTCCTAGAATATTTCACTGTCACTCCTACCTTGGTTGACATTCAGGATCTATATAAATTTAATGTTTTGGGCTATTGATGTTAGACAGGACAGAGGACACTAAAATAGTACCACTTGTGACGTTCTTTCTAGAACAACCCAAACCCTTCAGTACCCATGAACAGGTGCTGAGAGTCATAGCTGCCAAGAGTTCTCAAGGAGGAGGTAACAGGGGACTCCCACAACAAACTTCTCTGAAAAAGGGGCAATGATCATGACAGTAGGTGGCCTGGGGGCAGTGGTTGGGAGAAACTGTTGAGCTGGTGGTGAGGGGGGTTGAAATGGAAGGTGGTTGTGCAAGCTTATAAAGGTAAAAACTGGTGTTTCTCTTTCTGGCCCAGGCATATTCTACATTCTGAATGTCCACTTTTCAACTTGTTAGGAAACATCTGTTTCCTAGAACTCATGATGGATCATTTAGTAAAATCTCCAGGGCTTCCATGAGCTAGATACCCCATCTGTGCCTGCCTGTACCAGGAAGGTTCTCCATGGAGAGATGCCGGACCTGCTCTTGGGAGAGGACTAGCTGTGTGCAGTGAGGCAGCAGATTAGAAACAAGTCCCCTCTGAGACGACTTAAATGAGAAATGATCACGGAGAAAACAGAAAGAAGAGGCTCCAAGAAGAACATTGAGTGCCTGAACCAACCACATTGCACACGTTTGGAGCCTTGCGGCCACCATCCTGCATCGCAAGGGGCTACAGGGATCAAGCAGCAGTAATCTGGATAATTCAGGTCATCAGTCTGCTATTTTACACAGCCTGGGGCCAGATGCCTGTTAGTGCATAACGCGTGCCAACCCATACCCACAGGTAATTTTCATTAGTGGTCTCTTTCCTGCGGGGGTGGGGGGAGGCTAGCACTACTCCATGACTCTGAATGGCTCTATTCAAGAAGAATTCCGAAGTATAATAGGAGAACAGGACTAATGGGCTGCAAGTTTTGTGGTTTGGAGAGAGAGGTGGCCTGGCACCGCGCTCTCAGAGATGGCTGCAACTCTGAGCCTCATCCCTCTAGGGTTCCCGTGATTCCAGGGTAAAGGAAGCTGGGCACAGCCCCCAAAGAAAGCTGGGTGATTTCTCCTTGGCCCCCAGGACTGCTGCAGGGCTAATGTCCTTTTTCCAGAAATAACTCAAGACAGAGCCTACAACTTTTCCTTTGAATGGGGATTGAGTTTTCCAGGGAAGGACATTTAATAAGTTTCACTCAGGAAGACTGTTACCAATAAAGACTTAACAAAGTTAATTAGACTAAACAGCAATTATCGTGTCTCCTCATTGTTCAATTATCTGCTGAACTGGTGTTTCCTGATTAATTTTCTGATTAAAATGTATTAAACTGAAAAGACCAGCAAACAGGTCCTGACAGGTTCCTGAAGAAGAAGGGAAGCGATAGCTGCCCGTGTGGGGCTGTGGGTGCTAGGACTGCTGAGGTCAGTTCCCCCTGAGCGCAGGCAGGAGGGGCTGGAGGTGGGTGGTGGTATCCATCCACCTGCATCTCCATGGACACACCTATCATGGGCACCTCAACTCAAAGTCTTCTATCTTCAAACCTGGACTTCTGTCTTGGCAAATGGCATCTCTAAGTGGGTGGCAGAAACCTGGGAAGCACCCTTAGTCTTCCTTAGCCCCCCTCCTCTGCACACACTGTCACCATCCCCTTCTTAACCAGGTAAGGATGGATTATAACCGTCTCCTCACTGATGTCCTTAACTTCCTAGAAAATCCTGGATGTTGGCTAACCCTTGTGCATTGCGCTTCCCCCAATCTGCACCCAGGGCTCTGAGCATTGCTGGAAAAACCGTATAACTCTGCTGACGGGTCTCACTTTGAATTAATGACCACAAATCCTGAATGGACATCCATGGCTGCCCAGCAATGTCATGACCTTTCCTCCCCATGTTGCCTTCCCCACTCCGAGAAGACAGTCTCATCTGCTCAGTCCCCATCCACTTCCCCCTTCCTGTTGGCTAGTGACCTTGCCTTGTACTTCACCGAGCCATAGGGGCAATCAGACAAGAACTCCTGTGTAATCCCATTGCCAAATTGGCAAACCTCCTTCCATTGCAATGAAAGACGTGTCCCTACTCTTAACAGAGACTGAACCCTGTGCGTGGGGCTGGGCGTCTGTTCCTTCTCACCTTCTCAAGGACTTTGTTTCTGTAAATATCCTCTCTCTTTCCCGAATCATCAGTTTCTCCCCTCTCAACTGGATCATTCCCATTAGCATACAAAATGCTGTCGTACCTCTCATCTTAAAAAGAAAAAAGGAAAAAAGAAAAACTTCCTTTGAACAGCACATATGTGCTGTAGCTATTTCTTTTGAATGTCTGATCCATTTCACAATCATAAAAGTGTAAAACAAAAGCATTTTCCCTTGACCCTCTTCCCCTCCTCCCCCGTATTGCCTGCTTTTCTGCTGTTCTCAGCAACAAAACTTCTGAAAGGACTCTTGGAGTCTTCATGGTGCACAGAAACTGCTCTTAGCACTGTTGACAGCAACCTAGGTGATGCCCAGGGCCGTGGTCCTTTTTCTTCTGACCATTTCTGCAGGCTCTTTGCTCTCTCACCAGCTTCCCTCGTTGTTAACCTTCAGTCTGCCCGTTCTCCTCCTCCTCTATGAATGTCTAAACCCTGGGGCTCTCAGCCCTCTTTTATTCCTTGCTCTTTACTCTTTTAGATGATCTTAGACCCATGGTTTTCAATGTCTTCATTGAGTCAAATGACTCACAAATCCCTGTCTCCAACCTAGATCTCTCCCTTGAGCTCTGATGTGAATTTCTAGCTTGGAACTTCACATTTCCAAGGATACGTGTAATAGGCATAAAAAGGGGGAAGAATCCCCCAGTTCTGAGAAGGGTCTCTGCATGGGACACCCTCCGAGTCAGTTATCTGACCTCCTGAATAGCTGGCATACGTCTTGTCAGAGCACAGACAGAATGAACTGCTTGGGCATCATACGACTCATCTTTGACTTAGACTGGACTGTGTGTCATTGAACATTAGAGTGTCATTGAACATTAAACATTGTCGTTGAACATTGAAGAGTTTAATGTTACTCACAGTACCCCTGGAAAGGAGAAGATATCACACTTCCTAGGGCCACAGGGGAAGCACTGGTGACGTTCAGGGGCAGAAGCAGCAGGGAGGGAAGCCCAGGCTATGGTCTTCATTGTGGTTTCTGCAGGAAGGCAAGTCAGGGCAGAGAAGATATCTTTGGATTGTTTAGTTTGGATAATTCCTGTGGGCTTTGGGGCATAGGGCTGCTCCTTGTTGTCTGGTACTTAGTCCTGGGTTGATTTAGGTGCAGGGGAACTATTGGCCTGGTGTGCTGGAGTTAGAATAAGGAGGTGGTGGGGAGTATGGACTTGGGGGTTCGTTGGTTTTTTATGACAGGTGTGCTCACCAACAAGCTAATTCCTAGAGGCAGCAAATAGCAAGCAATTCAGAGAAGCCTTACTTTCCCTGCTGGAGTCATCTAGATCTATTTACTGAAGTCCTTCTCCCATGCATTTTACTGTGTTATTTTGTTTTTCTTAATTATAATTGTTAATTCTTACTAAGGCCAGGCAACATTCTAATTCCTGAGTACAGATTAAAACTCACTAAATCCTCATAACCACTGTATGATGCAGGTTCTATTAAAATCCCTTTTTTACAGATGAAGAAACTAAGGCAGACATCTTTATCATGCTTATTTTTGTTTATTTATATATATGAAATCTTCTCCTCTCCCAATATTATGTTCCACAGGCATCACGACATTGGCTCTCTTGTTCAATGGTGCCTAGGTCCCAGTTGAGGTTCCATAGATTTTTGTTAAATAAATGAATGGATCTTCCAGGCAAATTTGTTGCCAAATCATGTCTGTCATACTTCCTAAATATTTCTTAATTTCAGTACCTTTCTCCATATTTCTATACATAAGTAAAGAAATCTCTTCCCTGGCTGCTTGTACCATCCTCTGTAGACTTAATCGCACAATCTCCAATCTATGGTGGACTTAGAAAGCTGAAACAAAAAGCTGGGCCACATACTTCTGCCTAAAAACGTTTTATAGCTTGTAATTATCACTCAAAGAACTGCACGTTTGTTGGAATGAATCACATGATCCTTCCTGATCAGGATTCCTCTACTTCTTCACCATATCCCCCAACATCAAACTCTGCACAGCTCCCCAAACTTGCTGGCTTCATCCCATATCCTACTAACCCACAGCTGCTTTTTAAGGTAGTTCAATAATTCAGGTTACCCTTGGAATCTCACCCCACTCCTTGCCGGGGATGCCTGTCCTGTCTTTCTTCATGCAGACTCCTATTTAACCTTTGCAACCCAATTTAAATGACCCCAGTTCATATTCATGGACACATAGTTTGTACCTCAGGTCTCTATATCACAGATACTCATTGATGAGTTCTGACAATCTAGTTCATGAACTTGTCACCGTGTGCTTACATTGGCAGCACTGTACAAACAACTTGGTAAGGTTTCACAACCTTGCATATCAGTGTCTCACAGTTGTGCTTGTGTTACTGTACGGTGGTGTCTTGCTGAGTGGTGTTCTTATTGCTGTTGCATGTTTTTGTGCGCAGTCACAGAAATGATGGAGGTTAAATTAAAGCAATGAAAAAACATTCATGAATTACTTGAAAAACTTGGCAAGAGTGATAGTGAAGTCAGGGACACGTCAGTCCAAGTTTATGGGGATAATGCTGTGAATAAAACAGCAATGTACAAATAGATTAAACATTTTATCTTTTTGAGACATAGTTTCACTCTGTCACCCTGAGTTGAGTGCTGTGGCATCACCATAGCTCATAGTAACTTCAAACTCTTGGGCATGAGCAATCCTCTTGCCTCAGCCTCTTGAGTAGCTGGGACTACAGCTGCCACTATGCCTGGCTAGTGTTCTTTTTCTATTTTTGTAGCCACAGAGTCTCACTCTTTCTCAGGCTGGTCTTGAGCTCCTGAACTCAAACAATCCACATGCCTCAGCCTCCCAGAGTGCTAGAATTACTGGTGTGAGCCAACTTGAGGGGAGAGAAAGCATCACTGATGAAGAGAAGTTAAGGTGGCCAGTAATGAGTGGAACTGATGAAAACATTGCAAAAATTCATTGAATCGTGCATCATAATTGTCAGTTATGAGTGGCTCAGCAGACCAGGTAAACATTGATGGAGAAACAGGAACATCTTAACTTAAGATATTGGCCAAAAACTCATGGTTCTTGCATCACTGCATGTGCCAACTCACACGCCACTGTCTATGAGGGAGTTTTTAGCCAGTAAACAAATAACTGTATTGGAACCCCTTCCCTACTCACCTGATCTGGACCTCAGTGACTTTTTTCTTTACCCAAAGTTAAAGGAAATATTGAAAGGAAGGGATGTTGATGACATTCAGGACATCAAGAATAATACGATGACAGTTTTGATGGCTATTCCAGAAAGTGTCCCAAAATTGCTTTGAAGGGTGGACTAGGTGCTGGCATTGGTGCATATCTTCCTAAGAGGAATACTTTGAAGGTGACTGTAGTTATATTTAGCAATGAGATATGTATCACTTTTTCTAGGATGAATTTGTGAACTTAATGGTCAGATCTTGTTATTTATTCGTCCATCTATTCATCCACAAACATTTACTGGACCCAACCTTCAGAAGCTCAGACTCTGGGTCACAGAGTTGAAGTAATTTTTTCTTTCTTGGATTTATTCCTCCGCATATTTGTTTCTTCCTTTGCACTGAAAGCATCATTTGGCTTTATATCCCCAATACCTAGCTTTAATGTGTGTTTGTTGAATAAATGAAGATAAATATGAGACACACAAGCACAGACTATTTAGGGAGAATCCAAACCAGACCCAATGCAGTCTGGCAAGATCAGGGAGGGCTTCCTGAGAGAGGTGGTATCTGAGATGAGATGTGCTTACTGTGAGCTGCTTAAAGGGCAAGGATTTCTGGGTCAGCATATAACATAATGCCTAACACATATTAGTTAGGGCAAGTTTTCCAACTTTTAAAATTGTGGCAAAATACATGTAACACAAATTTGCCACATTTTTAAGTGTGCCATTAAATGGTATTACGTACATTCATAATGTATGCCCATCACCACCATCCTTCTTCAAAACTCTTTCATCTTGCAAAACATGAAATACTTTTGAATATATGATCAAATATCTTTATCCTTGCTTCCCACGCCTATATGCATAGTTTTTAAGGCAGTTCAATAATTCAGGTGACCCACAGAATCTTCTTGTCTAAAGTGAAGCCTCACCATGCTGTACATAGCAAGACAACATGACTTAGAAATCTAACCAGGAGTGATCGGATTCAGCCTGGAATCACGTGATACTTTGCCTTCAAGCTTTATCATACAGATGCTCCCTCACCCTCAGACCTGGGAGGGCTTTGTCTTATCAATTCTGCCAACTGAGTTGGAATTCTGAATTGGTGCCTGACATCGGAGCCCACGGGTTCTAACTGGAATCTGGAGGTTGATTACTTGCATGCCTACCCCTTCCCCTGCTTCCACCCTCCCTTGTGTTAAATGAGTAGGCATCTGTCTCCTTCGCCAAATTACAAGCTCCTTTGAGGCCAGAGACTGCACCTTCGGCGTGTTTGTATTCCCCACAGTGCCTGCCACATTGCAGGCGGGCATCAATAAAGGGTTGTTAAATAAATAAATAAAGAACCCACACTGAACGATTCATCCTAATTAACTTCTTGGAAGTAGTTCCCTTAGAATGGTTTAGATATGTGGTTTCTCCCACCTTCTAAAAGGCTCACCCTTTATCTGCACCACACCAGGGTCATTCTGGTTTCTAGGCTGTTGGTCTGTTCCATGCACTGCCTGTGCATGTCTCTCCATCTATCACTGTAATGGCTTGGCTGACCCTGCACCCCAGAGACCCCCCAGCTTGATTTCCGGGCATGCAGGTTTGGTCTCATTGACTCCTGGAAGTAATCTTGGGGTGTGACTGAGATATGCTCATGTGATAGTGGTAGGGTTGGGAATTCAGGGCAACCGGAGGGTGCATGGGTTGGCTAGCCCCCCAAAGGAGGGGCCACCTTTGATTTATCTATAACATTGCCATCAATGACCTCAAATGTTTTGGTGTGCTTTATCTTCTTCACCCTGAATCTTGGACCCAAATCTCAGCTGTTACTATTTCAGTGGGAGGACAGATCAGCCCAAAGTTTCAATGTTTGTGAGTGGAATCAGAAAAGGACAGAGAGAGATGATTTACCCTGATGCTTAGATCTCAGCTGGCTTAGAGCATCCATCAGGATTTTTTTCTCCTGGGAAGTTTCCTTTGAGCTGTTTTAATCTCATGAAAGAAGAGAGAACACTCATAAAATGGTCACACCTGTGTTTACCTGACCCCTTTGGGGCTCCCTTCAGTGGGACCATGATCCATTGAGCTGGGTCTGAACTTGAGCACTGCAGAATGCACCTCTCCATCAGGTGTTAGGGGACAAGGTGGCTGGGGATACACAAATTCCTTGGTCTTTCCCTAGAACCCAGCACCCCTTTCCCACTATCTCCTGGCTCTGGGTCCAATTCAGTCCTGGGGAAAAAGAAGTTGAAAGAGCCCCTTTTGATGATTTAGTACCTCAAGGACTCAGTCCAATCTTGACTATAAGCCCCCTGCTTTTAATTGAAGCCCCCCTGCTTAATCCTGAAATGAAGCCCTGACTTTGTACCTTTGACATCTGGGTGCTTGTCCCTCTCTCCCCTCTTATTCTCTGGCCTTATTCCCAAGTCCTACTAATATTGGGACCTTACTTGGCTCAGACCATTCTTGTGAGTTTGAGATACTCTGTCTCTGAGTCTGGGGCCCTGGAAGCTTATGTTTCCTAGTTTCTCTGCCAAGTTCTTTGCATTTGCTGGTTCCACTCACCTGGAGAAACACTCATTGTCTCCTAAACCTTCTGTGGCTGAAGATGCTGGGACAACCATTCATTTGTTGACCAGTTGTTTGCCTTTCTCCAGATCCTGGGCAGCAGTGACGTGGGTTGAATTATTACGATTGGCTGTAGCTGGGCTCAGCTTCCAGTGCTCACCTCACCCCAGCTTGTGTGCTGCGTCTTTAGGCCCCAGGCTTTCCTGTTCCTACTAAACTCCTGCTCCTGAGTTCCAAGCTCCTCTTTTGATTGATCTTGCATGAAAACTAACTAGGCTTAATCACTACTACTTCACTTCTAATCATCTCTGTATTGTTCCATGTTATCCAGATAGCAGCTTAAAATAATGAAAAGCTTGGCTTTTTCAGTATTATTGATTTACTATCAGTCATTAGTCCCAAAGAGAAAATATTTGAAAGTGGACTCAAACTAAATCATAATAGGAGAGCATAGTAACGGCCTCATGTTAAACAGAATAAAATATGGTTGCATGCTGTTGTTTCTAAATTTATGTCGAAGTAAGCTAATTGATTGAGCTTTTAGATGACCTGTTTCTATTTGCTCCTGACACAGCAGTTTTGGAAACAAATAAGTTTTCTTTGCTGAGGACTGACTTGACAAGTATAAATAAGGCATTTGAAGCAAAGATTTCATTCATTGTGCATTCATTCACTAACTATTTCATGCATGCATGCATGCATGCATTTATGCTCTGTTCATTCTACCAAATACCTCTTGAGCACGCAGCACTTCCTAGACCCTGGGTTAGGGGTTAGAGATTAAGAGTTAAATAAACAGGGGTCTCAAGCTCAAGGAACAACTATTCTAGAAGAAGAAACAGATTATTACAATGCAAAGGCCCCCACCATAACCTCTAGTGGTCCTGCCCCCTGGTATTCAGGCCCTGGTGTGTGGTCTCTACTGCTTGTATGTGGTCTGGTCCTACCAGATTACAAATAAAATACAGCCAAAGTAATGAGATATTTCTTCAGATATTGGGTTACAAAAAGACTGGCTTCTGCCTGCATCTGCCTTCTCACTTTCTGGCTCATTTGCTCGGAGGCACTCCTACCACCATGTTGTGAGCTCTTTTATGGAGAGGCCCGCATGGCAAGAGACTGATATCTCCAGCCAACAGCCACACAAAGGAGCTTGGAGGTAGATCTTCCAAGGCCTCCAGATAGTTGTGTGAGTGAACTTGGATGTGGGTCCTACCTTCCTTGATTGCAGCATCTTGGAGGACTCAGAGCCAGATGCCTCAAGCCAAGCTTTACTTGGATTCCTGGTGCACAGAAGCTGTGAGATAATAAACGTCTTTTTCAGCTACTCCGGTTTGGGGTAATTTGTTACACAGCGATAGATAACTCTTATAACATAGTGCTTTCCTGGAGAGATGAACTATGCACTGTAAAGAGGCAGGAGTGATCAAAATTGCACGAAGAAAGTGGGCAAGGTGTCCCCAAGGAGGTGTTGATTCTCTAGCTAGAGAAGACAGCTACAGATAATTGGTGGCAATTCATCCACTCTTTCCCTTTTCTCTGATCACCTTTGCACAATTTCTCATCCCTTAGGGTCCTTCACACCTTGCAAAGAATCTTTGCCATGCCATTTCATAGATCTGGGGCTAAGGCACTCTTGTTAGTGGACTCAAAGAGATGCTGGTGATCCTCCCCACCGCCCACCTCTCTTTTAAGCCACATTGAACTTGGTCTGTTTTGGCTGTTCATCTGGATCGCTGGATCCTAGTTTAGTTGCTTTTTCCCAAAAGGGGCATCCCATCTTGCATTTGCAAAGTCTCTGCTCAGCACAGCTTGGCACATTTCCCTTGCCCTCCTCAATTAAAAATGACACAAAAGTAAAGGAGACACATAGCTCTTTGAAAAAGCTTCCAGATCCAAACTTTTTAATGAAGACAGAATATAAAGAGCCTGTCTTATCTCTCCGATGCGACTCCCATGTGCTGTAATCAAGCAGAATTAATTAAAAGCAATCAAGTGGCGAGTTGGCATGGGGGCCTGCGGCACCAGTCTTTCATCTTAGCCACAAGAGTGCTGTCCCTGAGGGGGTGGGGCTGTAGGCAGGAGGGTGTGGTGGGCCCAGCACTTGAGGGAAAATGAGCTCACCCAACAAGCTTGCAGGCTGGGCTTCACCAGGCTGCTGGAGGGAGCTCAGGCTGACTCAGAGGAGCAGTCAGACATCGCTGTGGGGTGAACCGTCCAGACCAGGGTTTCTCAACCATTCAGCCTCTGATCATTTTTGTACTGGATACTTCTTTGTAGATGAGGCTGTCCTGTGTATTATGGGATATTAGGAGCATCCTGCTGTCTACCCACTAGATAGATGCCCATAGCAATCCCTTCCCAGTTGTGACATTTGAAAATTGCCCCTAGTTGGAGAACCACTGGTCCAAACTAGAGTTTCCTTCAATCAATGTGTTTTGTATCCTTCCTTCAATAAAGCTGCACCTGGACTGTAGCCCCTGAGACGCTGAGGCAACTTAATGATAATGAAGACTCTCTCTGGCTTGCAACAGCTTGGAAAATGTCATCATCCCAGTGGGACTAAGGAACCAGTCACACGGAGGTGAGCAACATGAAGCCTGCTGTCTAAAGGACAGTGATTCTTCCCGAGCCTTGTGCAGGATGCAGGAAACTGCTCCCTGGGCAATGTTTTACACCCACTTCCCAGCCAGGTGCACTCTCCCCTAATGTCAGCCACCTCCAACACTATGACCTTTCCCAGTACAGAGTGGGGCATGCGGGCTGGGAGTGTGGGAGGTCAGGGGACTTTCATCCCCAATTTGGTGATGTTTGTTCTCACTGGTCTCCTGCTGTCTCTTTGCTTACAAATACCTTGTAGGATCTTGAGGTCTTGGCACCTGTTTTACCCAAAGAATATGAGCTTTGCTTGACTTTTCACCATCAAGAGTGTGACCAGAGCAGCCTGTCTTGGTCCAGCAGTGGTAGATTAGGCAAATGATATCCTAACAACCAGAAGGGTAGAGGAAAGCATGCTAGGAACCAAGAGAGTGCCGACTTTCACCCAGTGGCCCCATTTATTAGATAAAGAAGGACGGAGAGTTGAAAGATGGCTTAATGCAGGATGGCAGGGGCTGAAGTATTGCTGGGTCCGAAAGGACAAAGGGGAGGAGTTTCTGCTCAAGCTTGCTTGTGCTGCTTAAGCAGAGAGTCTATTAGAGCTGCCCTGGCCTCATGATTATTTGTCTTTCTCGGCCTCCCCTTTGGACTGGATGCCTGCAGAATGGGAGGAGGCGTGGGGCCAGGCTTCCTGGATATACACAAAAGGAACAGGTGACCTTTGAAGGCGGCGAGGAAACTGAGTGATTTTAGAACATCCATTATGTGCTGGGCACAGTGCTAATATTTCATTTACCCCAACAGCCCTGGGAGAGAACTACTGTTATCCTCTTTCACAGTAAAGGAAACTGAAGCAGCCGAGAAGAGGCAGAGCCGGAATCTAACCCAGTCTGCTGACTCCCATGTTTATGGTCTTGCCCCTCTATCTGCTGCTATCCTTAAGCTCCTAAGATGGGCTTAAGAATGTGGTCTCAGAGCTTGTAGGACTAGGGCTGCTGACGGGCAGGTGGTGGTGGTCTGGGATCCCAATCCCAAGGAAATGGGGAAAGACTGCTCAGGCCTCAGGTTCTGGTCCACTTCTGGGCCCTTCCAGGCTTTTGGGGGGAGGGGGTCAGGGCTTCAGCAGAAAACTGGGGTAATTTTAAAGAGCAAATTGGGTAGTACCTTTGCCCTTCCTGTCACCTCCCTGGGCCACTCTGCTGTATCTCATATGCTACTTGTATTTCCAGAAAGGTCTTCTGCCCAAGAATTACTCTCAACGTACCCTTCTCTGCTCAGGTCCTCAAAAGATATGTTGCAATGAGGGGTGTGTGGGGTCCCCAGAGGCACGTGAGAGCCACTCGCCCTGCTGAAATGCAGAGGGCAAGGTTATATGGGGCTCGGCAAGGAGCTGGGGCTTGATCCCAAAGGGCCCATAAGCCCCATGAAGCATCTTGAATTCATCCCCAGGATGTCCAGAAACTCCTGCAGGTTTTAAGGAGCACAAGGAATCCTTGTGCACAAGGAGCACATGTGTATTTTGGAACACTCACTCTGGGGCAAGATGGGAGACAGGTCCCCACACACCTCCCTCACTCTCTGCCCTTCACTTCTGACTCCAGTGACCCCTGAGTGGGTGGGTCGAACCTGCTTGGTCAAGGAGCCCATTTGGGAGAAGAGTTAGCCCTTGAAGGAGCCAGCCTGAGAAATCAGGCTGGCACTGGTGACTGCTGAAGCTCTTTCAGCATTTGAAGTTTTATTTGTCACAGGGTCTTTCTAGCGGTGGCCTATTTCCATGAAAGTCATTATAGAAATTGTTTTTAAAAATTAAGGCAATTCAATCAAACTTCCTCCTCAGTATCCTAGAGAAACTGGAGGTCAGAGACTCCCAAACCAGCACTGGCTAATGGCTTTGGGATCCACGGGCCCCTGCGTGCCCCAGCAAGGCAGTTCACCAATGTGGGTGACTCTCGTTCTGCTTGTGTTGACAAATGGAAACAGAAGCAGCTTGTGGGTCTGGGGCAGGAGCCAGAACTGAGTCAGTACTCTAGTCTGTACTAGGTGTGAAAACAGAATTACAGGTCTGAATGGGCAGCTTCCCACTCCCCCGCATACTGTGCTGGGTCCTCCTGCCAGTGGTTCCTTTATTCTCCAGGCTTTGTCACCTGTCATCTGGGTCACCCTGAAGCCTACCAGCTGATCTTCTGTCTTTTATTCCTGCACATCACCCATGGAATGCTTTGTCTTAGACATCAGATAATGGTGCTTCTAAACCCGCCTGTTGCCTCTGGTCCCATGCTGAGGTCTTTAGCCTGACGAGTGGTCTTGTCCTTCTGTCCCTTTCTGGTCTTCTGTTCTCTGCTTCTCTGTATCCACCAGCGTGGACACCCTGCCACATCCGGTCCTCGGCTTGCTTATTCCCATCTTCATCTTTGTCGCCCTCCTGTTTCATCTCTAGCCAAGCTTTGCGAGACTTTGTAGCGTGTTCATTAAGTGTGCAGCTCTGGAATCAGACTCTTTGGGTTCACAGTCTGCTTCTGTCACTTATATGAAATGAAATATATGAAGCTCTTGGCTCCAAGCCTGACAGAAAATAAGTGTTCAATAATGTATGCTGTGACAGTATTACTACTCCTATGCATCCCTTCCTTTGAGTCTGAGTTTTCGGTTCATTCCCGATTGCATTCCTGAGTGACACATTAGCCTGGTCCTCCCGACCCTGCTCGCTCATAGGCAATAAAACCTCTCCTGGTGAGTCTAATCAGGGCAAGAGTCCTTCCAGAGTGCCTGATCCCAGGGGTGGGTCTGCGATGACTAGCAAATCCTCTAGCCTGCCACTCTTCGGCCCAGTATTCGGCATGTTTTGGTTCTGTTTGGTTCAGCATGTTCTGTTGAACTGTCCTAAACCAAAGCTTTTCTCTTCACATTCATCATGTACCGTCTGCCTGCCCACTGTCTCCCCATCCATTTAGCCACTCAGCAGTATTTCGAATCCTTTTCATGTGCCAGGCACTGTGGGAGGTATTGGTTCCACCGTGGTGGACCAGGCAGACTCTGCCCTGCTTTCCTGAAGTCATTGCCTCGTAGGAAGATAGACACTTAGATAGACAAGTGTGATATCAGGGGCAAGTGCTCTGGGGAGGGAAGTGCAGGCTGCTGAGATAACCCAGACGCTCAAAGGAGAAGCTCTGTAACCCTGCCTTGGAGGGTCAGGAATCACTTCCAACAGAAGCAGGGTCTGAGCCGAGACCCAGAGCATGAGCAAAATGTGGTCAGATGAAAGAGGATGACTGGTAAAGAGTGCTTCCGTTGAGGGAACCATCTGCGGAAAGATGTGGAGCTGTAGTGGAAAGCTTGGATAGTGTGCTTGTGCAAGCATCCACCTGCTCTCGTGCAAGTGTGTGAATGTGCCTGGGGTGGGGGAGGGGCGGTGGATGTGTGAGATCAGGCAGGGGCCGGGCCAGGATGTTCAGGGGCCATCTTCAAGAGTTTGGGCTTGCACATCACAGGCATGGAATAGAAGAAAAGTGAATGGGGGTGTGTCAGTTGGGGATGGCATGACTGGATTTATAATTTAGAAACATTACCCTGGCTGCAATATGGAGAATCGGGGGTGGCTGGTTTGTTAGTCTCCATGAAAGAGTCAGCCTCAGCTCTTTCCCTGAGCAATCACATTCTTACCCGCGCTTCAGCCCAGCGGTGGCCCTACGTGCCAGACCCCACTTGGCTGCTGGACTCCGTCTCTTAGGTTCAGCTTTTGACTTAGGTCCTGATCAAAATGGACAAATGACTTGGAACAAGGATCTTGCCACTCCAGGCATAGTCTTTGCCTGCAGAAGACACCTGTCCCCAAAAGTGGGTCTCTTGCACACTGCTTCGGGCCAAGTTTGAGTTGCCTGTACATCTTTGGACAATATAATTTGGAACTTTTGGGGGGTAGCAGCAACTTTATCCAGTCATTCATCGGTCTTAAACATTTACCAGTTATTCTCTATGTCCACAGTGATGTGCCAGGTCCTGTGATATGCCCAGTGGTAAGCAAAGCTGACAGAGTTCTGGTGCTCGTGGCAATTGCCTGCGATAGATCTTAAATAAACAGAAATCGTTCGAACTGTGATTATAAGAAAGAATAAGATGCCAGAGGGCGACCAAGGTTGGACAGTGTGGCAGGTGTCTCCACTTTGCTCCTCTAGGACTGGCCTGTGCTCTGGCAGGCTGAGCTGGACACCAGTGGGGTCTCTTGTCCTCTGGCTTTCTGTCATTAGTAGGGTTCAGCCAAAGGCAGTCCGTGTAGGAGATGAGAGAGTGAGAGGAGAGTCAGGGTAGGGTTTTTATTCTCTCAGCTTTCTCCCTGCTGGCCACCCTGGGCTGGCCGCATTCAGTGTCCGGCTCCTTCGTCCTTCTGGCCTAAGAGTGGTTCTGCCCTATTGCTGGCCGTCTCCCTTTGTCTTGCTTCGTGCCTTCATGCGTAGTCCTTTTTATCAAGTCTCCTTGGATTATCCTAATATGAGTGTGCCATTGTTTCCTGCCAGGCCCCCGATGGATACAGATGGCGATAGAAAGCCTCTCTGAGGAAGTGACATTTAAGCTAGACGTTCGGGATGAGCGGGAGCCAGCCATGTGAAGAACGGGGGAGGAGAGACGCTCCAGGAGGAAGGAAGTTGCCTGTGAAAACTCCGAGGTGGAAAGAGCTCGTCATGTGTTCAAGGAACAGAGAGAAGGGCACTGTGTCTAGAGTGCCCCATTGAGAGAGACGGGATGAGATGAGACTTTCTGCGTGTCATCTGGACCACCTAGTACCCAGCAGCTGCCTTCTTGGTCATCGCTCTTCTCACGGTGGCTCTTATGGGAAACAAAAATATTGACAGTTAATGCTTACAAAGCACTTTCTATGTTTTAGACATTGTTCTAAGTGCCTTGTGTGCACTGATTAATTCATTGACTCTTTCGACAACCCCGAGAGAGTTATTATTAGCATTCACATTTTACAGATAAAGAAACTGAGGTTCAGACAGATCGAATAATTTATCCAAATTCCATAGCTCTGAAATGGCACAGCTGGGATTTGAAATCAGGCTGTCTGGAGCCAGGATGTTTACTCTTAACCTCTTGCTGTAACTCTATTAAACATACAATTCCAAGTCCTCAGCCCCCACTGGTCCATTACCTTGCACACCTCAAACATGTAGCGATTTCCTATAACTATCACTCATTTCTAGTGGTTTCCTGTATATGCCACTTGTTTAATAAATTATGTGTATTTGCCCTGCCTCTTCTAAAGCATTATAGACTCCTTAAAGACCTAGACAGAGCTTTTTAATTCTCAGTACCCACAGAATCTTGTAAAGTGATGAGCACACAAAAAATTACTCCATAAGTGCTATTTGGATTCTGGATTTAAATTAGATAGTGGGTGTAAAGTAATAGTGCCTGGGAAATAGAAGGTGTTTAACATATGGAACCTGTCACTGGTATTTATCAGGAAGGGAACTAGAAGGGAGGAAGTTAGTTTCCTGGGCAATTGTTATCCTTAGATCAAACATAAGCTCATTGGATCATCCCATTAGGTCATCTCATTGGTGTCTGCAGTCCAGGTCTTGTCTTATTCCAGGGCATTAAAGAGAAAATTAGGGGAGAACAGGATTGTTCTCCTACATGTTAATTTAATGTCCCCATCTTCTCTCAATATCCCAACATCTCTCCATAAGCTTTGGGATCCCATTTGTATTTTCAGCCGCATCTCCTTTTGGGATAATGAGTTCTGTAAATCTGCTCCCTGCCGTGCGAAGGAGAACTTCCTTTTATTGATCCTGAATTTACCTCCTGCAAGTTTCAAGTTTCAAGATTTTTCTTTCCTCCTGGGAGCAGGTGAGCAGTTCTCCATGCCCACCTTGACCTATTCTTCATCCCAGGAGCCCTGGTGGTTTCTCTGTTCTCACTTTCCTTCAACCCTTTCCTTTTTGAAAGTGAAGATAGTGGATTGGACTTCTAAAAAGTACATGCCTGAAGATGAAGGCAACCCAGACAGAAAAGAAGCAGAAAACACAAGCAGTGTTGAAATCATCAGCTACCCAAGCTTAGGACCCTTCGCTGAAGCACAGAAGCTCCTCCTCAGATCTCTGGATCTCTGGTTCCCAGGCACCAAGAACACTAACTTTGTTCTCCAAATAATTGCCTCACTCTCCACCTGCTTTCTTGTGCATCCCTTGACCAGGTGCTCACGAGGGATCTTTATGTTTCCTTGTATAGCCAAAAATTTACCTGCCATCTTGTCTCCTAAGACTTTTTGACAGAGGTGACATTTTATGTTGACTGTTTTGATGCCACTGGGTCAAAGTGGTTACATCAAAAGGTACAGAAAAATTTTGTCAATGACCAAGTCATGTGTATTTCAGACATCTTTGAGCCTCCCTGCCCACGTGTCTGTCTTCCCCTTGGAGCTGTGCTCTGTTCCTGTGTCTGGCCCCACCTGCCTTCATCTTCAGAACTCTGCCCCTGGGCCAACTGTCCACCCTCATAAAATCAGCCAAGAGTCATAGGGTGAGGCTGCACCCTCCAAAGGGTGTGGACAGGTGGGCAATGAAATAAGTCTCAGAGTAGGAGTGTAAGTCTCATGTATCACTGGGTTAAAAGAAGAGCAGAAAGGCTAATTGTTTTGTTTGGTCCCCTGAGAACATCACTGGCATCTAAATGAGTGTGTCCAGGTAACCACATCAAAATTCATTCACCGTGGAACCATTCACCATGGCTGCACAGGACAATCTGTGGGAACCTTTACAAAAACAAAGAAAGCAGAACCTGGCTCCCTTCTGCATCCTGTCTCCCTGCCCTCCACCCCCAATCCAGGTAAATCAGAATTACTTTTACAAAATTCCCCACAGCTAGGGAAAAGAGCCACTGTCCTGATCAAAATACAATCTCTCAACACCCACACACTGTCACTCAATCTGTCTTTTTCAGAAGGTCCACCACTCCAGTGACAGCCAAGGGGTGGGGCTGAGAAGTCATGCTGAAGACTCGTCCAGAAGGATATTGATCTTGGGGCACTGATCAATGAGCTCTGTATTATCACAGGTTTTTGTTTTTAATTGCTTTATTGTATTTTTACTATCAAGTTCCATTTTCCAGTCTCAAGAGCATGCCTGGTTTATGCCTGAATTATAGGGCTCACTAAAACTCACTTATTAATTCCCTCATTTATTTGTTTACTCATTCAATGACTCATTTACTAATTCACTGATTTACTCTCTCATGGATTCATTCATTCACTCATCCATCCCTCTGGCTCTCACATCCTTCTGTCTGTTCAACGTCCATTTATTTACTCACTGATTCTTCCATTTCTCTTATTTATTTGGTTGTTGATGAGTTCATCCATGTACCATTTGCCCATCCATCCATCTGTTCACGCTCTCAGCCATTTGTTCATTCATTCATTCTTTGTGAATTTGTTCACTTTTCAGACATTTTCTGTCACTTTAGATGAAGGCTCTGAACCTGGTCCTGGTGAAGTTTAGGTGAATACACACCCAAGCCTGTTGTATTTGGAGGCTGAACTTACTCTTTTGGCCAGAGCATCCTGGCCTTTTGCTCGTCTTCGTGATCAGAGGAAGTGACTTTTGGTGGGAAATATTTTGCCATCCTAGCGAAAAGTCTTTCCATTCTAAGGAACTCTCCTAGGACTAGACTGGAGGTAAGTGCTGTATAGTGTGAGCCAGCAGGGAAGAATGAGAGAAGATAGGGGTGACATTTAATGTTCCTGGTTAAAGCAATGTCTTCTTACAATGAAACTTTCTTTTAAATAGGAATAAAGGAAATAGGAAAAATTATAATAGGGATGAAATAGGCTAAAAATGGCACAATGAAAGGAAAGTAGAGAAAAAGTAAAAGCAAACCGCTGAAACTGCTGTAGTAAGCACAACATTTAAGAGAACACAAATGTCAACCCTTAAGAAATAGTGAGTACTGGTGGGTGAGGTGAGCATGAAGGACCTGGGGCAGGAGAGGGGCAGCGTGGAGTGGGCTACATTCTAGAAGGGCCAACATATAAAGTGGGGCTCCCTGCAATGTTCTCTGGTCAGAGAATCTGCCTGAGAGTTCTTGGGAAACTCTTAATGCATGTGTTTCATTGAGAAGTTAATCTACCCTCCAAATATTTACAGAGAATATGCTCTGGTGCCTCCTTGTAGCTTGACATGTGGGGCAGGAGGAGAAGCCAGATGCTTGGACAAGGAGGTTTACATGACGGGGACCACAAGGGAGAGGGTACAGGGAGCTATGGGGGTGTCTGGTGGGACAGACTAGTCTACAGATGCAGGGAAGTTTCCTGGAGAAAATGGAGGTATAAGAGGTAACTTGAGGTTATGTGTGTAATGTAGTGAGGAAGAGTACACAAAGGCAGTGGGTACAGGAAGGCAAAAAGGAAATCTACCCTGTGTGGTTGGTTTGGATAGTGCAAAAAGGGAGAGGGGCAAGAAAAGAGGCAGAACCCAGAAGTGTCGTTCATTCAGCAGACCACGATGATGCATCTCTGCATGGTCAAGAGGGGAGGTTGGGAAGATAAAAACATGGAACACAGTTTCTGCCTTCAAAAGCATCTATTGTGTGGGGAGCTGAAATGGAATAGATGGCAAAGAAAGGGTTAAGAGAAAATCCCTGCCAAGCTCTGACTTTGATGCATGACTCCCTGCCGTGGTTGGCTGGGGGAAGCACAGCCTGCTTTGTTTCTTGGGCACATTCTGCCTGTGTGGAAATGCCTCAAGACTGGGCTTTTCTAACCAAAATGGCAGGGTTTCCTGTGGAGCAGCAAACTGGGCCATCCTGCTATGTGGTGGTTTTGCCAAAGGAGGGACCAGGCAGGGAGCGGCTGGAGGAGAACCAGGGATGGAGGACAGGAGAGCCTGGCAGGGCTGACTTCATCAGGCGTGGAGTGGCCACATGGAGACTCGACATGCCAAGGACTTGACAAGGAGTCTGAATGTTGAGATGTGCGTGAAGTTAACTTTCACCAGGGAAAGCCAGGGGGGATGTTTTTCCCAAGACCTTGCCACGTGGCATTTTCCTTGGTGAATTCACTTATGTGCAGGCTTCAGTCTAACCTTATGTATAGAAACACAGTTTGCGCCCCAGGATGGCTCCAACTCAAGAGTGAATAACAATAAACTCATGCCAATGAACTTCATAAGAGTCTGACCAGATCTCCTCGAGGAATATTACTGCTCAGAATGGCTACTCACGTCTTGTGACCATGGAGCGTTCTCTCTTTGTGGCCATGCCAAATGAGCAGTTAAATTACAATCAGAAGGTGCTTTCATGCATTCAGTCGGGGTTTAATGCTGGAAACAGAAGCTCTGAATATTTGAAGAAGAAAGAGATTTATTTATCATGCGGAATTGGGTGCTTTTCCAAAATTGTTGGGTATTTTGGAGGACAGACACTAAGCTGGCCTTCCAGGAATGAGTCCTAGTGGAAGGGATCTATCTGGAGAGCTGTTACCACTGACATAGTCCAGACAGTGAGTGGGCAGGGGGTTGCCCTGATCTCACTGAGGGGCATAGCTGTGACATAGCTCTTAGGAAGCCACCCTGCCTGGACACTGAAACATGAAGTCCAACAAAATCCTGCTGGCATTTCTAGCCTCTTGCCTGTCAGCAGGAAGACAGCCACTGTCTGGCTCACTTTCACCCATGAAATCGCACCCGAGTGCATTTGAATGGTGACGCCTATTTCTCACCCAGAACTCAATTGCTCAATCTGCAAGGGAGTCTGGGAAATGCTATTTTTGTTGTTGTTTGACACTCTTTCCAGCCTTTCAGCATAGGAATGTCCAGCAGAGGGGGATGGGAATGGGTGCTGAAAGCCAGTGGACCCTTTCCATCCCCCCTGGCACACAGAGAATGCAAACAGTAGGATTTAATGGCATAATTTGAAAGCTGGCAGGCCCAGGTTGGATTCGAACCCGCCAGCTCTGGTGTATGTGGCTGGCACCCCAGCCACTGAGCTATAGGCACCGAGCCACAGTTTGAAAGCTGAATAGCACAGAGCTAAGAGATCCTCAAGAACCAACGTCTTTGTTTGCCAGAGATATGCCACCAATAAGTGAAGGGCCCAAGGCCCTGACCCACAGGGACACTCCGTCGGTTCTCTGAATAGCCTCTTCTGGTTGTGTGCCAGAGGCTGACCACTTCCTGTTTCGATTCACAAATGATTTCTTTAGCTACAACACACACTCCTGTCAGATCTTTTATGTGAGTTTGTTGACCTCAGAAAATATTTGTAGACTTTTTTGTACTTTTTTTAACTCGACGGGGCTAGTTCTTCTCCTGCCTGAAAACCCAGCTGGGTTCTTGACATCTGCATTGCTATTATGAAAGAAAAAAAAAACAAGAAATAGTTTAAACTTACTGATTATGCTATGCAACCCCACAATCCTGCCTTGAAGGGACGATGTCTTCCTTTCTCCGTGATGGGTTGGAGGCTGCTGGCGAAGGAAGACACAGGGTTGGTGTTTTTTTCCCTTTCTTCATTTGGCTGGCACTTCTGCCCTTCTCCCATCTTGCTAGTCATGTTCAGGAAGCCTCCAAGACCAGATGGGAGAGAGAGAACAGGCAGGGGGAGCAGGGAAGTCTTCATTTGACTGTTTTCATGGTGGCGACCAGCTTCAACATCCTTTGAAAATGTTGTCATTCCTCTGCTATAGAAAACCTGGGAGTAAGTTATTTCCCAAACCATAGCCCTTACCTCTGCTCCAGACAGGTGCTAGTCCCCAACCAAAGTGGCTTAACACCACACAAGTTCAATTCTTCTTAGTCCACTGTGGATCCAGACAGCTGGGTTGTTGTCCTCCAGCTGCTGACTCAGTGTTCTGCCTTCTTTGATCAATGGCAACTCCGAATCAGAAAGGCTTCCATAAGAAAGTCCTGGAGGTGGACAGTGGTGAGGGTTGCACAATGGCGTGAGCGTACTGAATTTCACTGAGCTATTTACTTATGTATGGTCAGGACGGTAAATTTTATGCTTGTACATTGAAACACAATTAAATAAAAACTGTTGCATGAGAGGAAAACAGTTATTTTTAGTGAACTTAACTTTTTCTTCCTATGAGAAGATAATTTTTACCTTAACTGATTGCTAGGTAGTCACTCAGAGATCATCAGTATTTTCTCTTTTTGAAACTTGGGTTCAATAACTTCACTAGAATTAGGTAATTAAAAAAATGCTTCTACAAGTGTCACAGCAAGGAAGAGGGGCTGCAGAGGGGCTGCAGGGCAGAGTTCTGTTGTGAAATGCTTCTGTCTGCAAGTGGCACATTTCTTTGGTCAGTGCAAGTCACGTGCCACCCCAAAATTAAAGGGGAGAGGATTAGATCAGATGGCAATCTGATCAGCATGCAATCTTTCTGGTGCCCATAAGTAGAAAATGCCAAACACCTGTGGAAATGGTAGCCCCTCCCACAGCCTCCCAGGACCTAATGCTCGTTGCTGGGTAGGGTTGGGATTGAAAGCACAGCCTGACTCTAAGAAATTCTCTGCTTACAATAGTTTTCCCAAATCCAAATCTTGAGCTATATGTAGGGTTAATATGAAACTGATTTTGACAGCCTCCTTTGTAAATTCTGCATATGGCCTAGAACCTCTTTTGAAATATGAGAGCTATTGTCTTTTGATGCCCTGGCTAGCACGTCCTTTTTAACACCCTGTTATGTATTTGTTCACGTTCTGTCTTTCCTATCTGAATGAAGACCCTTGAGATCAGGGGGCACATTTGTCTCATTTCTGTGTGCACCTGTTAGGCTGCATGTCTGAGCATGGTGCTGGATACACTGTAGATTCTTTAGAGTGATCCTGAACAGGATGGTGGGAGAAAGGAGAGATGAGAGGAAGGAGGGAAAGGAGGAAGGAAGGAGCGAAGGAGGAAAGAGAGGAAAGAGAGAAGAAAGGAAAAAGGGAAGGAGGGAGGAATGAAGAGAAAAGAAAATATCGAAAAAAAGCAGGCGGCAGGGAGGACAAAAAGAAAAAAAAAGTTCATAGGAGAAGACATAGCTGGAAAACCCAATGTCAGCATAGCAGCCAAAGATTAGACAGGGACCTAAAACACCATGGGGCAAAATCAGATCTGTTACTCAGGGATGAAGCGTCTGGAACTGGAGATACAACTGTGACAGAATAAGCCGGGATTTGGTGACTGATCATGGGCGATGAGGCTCGGTGTTTCACGGAGATTTTGAGCTCCTTTCTCTTCTTTGTGGGTAGGGGGAAAGAAAGAGAAATGGCATTTGTCGAATGCCCATTCTATGCTAGGCATTGTCACTGCCTATATCTTATTAAACTCTCAAGGTAGCCCTATTATAAAACTGGAACACTGAAGCTCAGAGAGGTAAGGTAACTTGGCCAAGGTCACACAGCTCATCAGTGCAGTTGGAACCCAGCCCTGGTGTCTGTAGGGTCTGGGCTGTCTTCATTACAGATCCTTCTTAGTTCATCTCTGAAGGCAGAGGACTCCTCTCTCCCATTTTTCTCTCTCTACCTGTCTCCTTCTGAGGAACTTCATTCCAGGCAGCCACTCTGCTGAGTGGACAGTGTGATATGTTTGCTTTTTCTTCCTCCTAACTTCTGAGATGTCAGTTGCTCTTGTGAGAGGAGTAAAACAACCTCGGAGCAACCCTGACCTCCTACGCTCCATTGATGTCTGGCTTCGCGATTCCCCTCCCTGGCCCAGTGCGTGACCTGCCTCTCACTTAGGGTCTCTGGGCTTTCTAAGGAGATGTTTTGAAGTGTTTTCTGGGGGCACAAATCCATGTTAAAGAAGATGCATGTGTGTGTGTGCAGAATTGCTGATGGTGCTGTCTGGACAACCTGTCTGAGGTGTGCAGGTGTGATGAGGGTGAAGCAAGTGGAGGGTGAGTGTGCACCAAGTGCGGGCTAGTGTGTGCTTCATGTTGTTTACAGTTAACATTGGACTTGGCCTAACAATAGCCTGGGGACTGGTGAATGTGGCAAGTGAACTGTGTCGCCCAGCACCGCCCTCGGGTGTGAAAGCACTGTCATCGAGCTCCTGACCATGTCTTGGCTGAGTGCCCTTAGAAAATGGCTCAGTGACCTGTTCACACAGGACAGCTGGTGGTGTTACTCTGGCCTGCTCCTTAAGTTGAGGTCGGACATCAGTAAGACTTTCCTGCATGCACACATGTGTGCTCGAAGACTGCAGTTGAAGTTGCCCTGGCCGGTGGTGCTGATGATCTGAGAATTCTCCAGCAAGAAAGCAGCTGTGAAACCCTCCCTGGGTGCATGGAAGGGTGGGATGTGGGGGTTGTGGTGGCAGTCAGCGAACATTTATAGATCCCATCTGCATGAATTTTGGGTCACAACAATGTAATGTCAAAGCAACTGACACTGAGGCTAATGTGAGCAACTGACATTGTGGATGGTTGACCTTTTTAATTGTGCAACACTCTATTTCTTTCTTATTCAAAGCAGTGCTCTCTCTAAGAGAGAGGCCTCAGACTCTGCATTTCTTTCCTTTTTTAATAATTTTATTACATCATAAGTATGTACATTAGTGCAATCATGGGGCACAATGTGCTGACTTCATATACAATCTGAAATATTTTTGTTGAACTGTTAAACATAGCCTTCATGACATTTTCTTAACCACTATGTGAAGACATTGGTATGCTACTTTTAGTAATTTTCACCAGTACCCTTCTAAGTCCTTTTTTTTTTTTTTTTTTAAGACAGAGTCTCACTCTGTCACCTTGGGTAGAGTGAGTGGTATTATAGCTCACAGAAGCCTGAAAGTCTTCACATTCCTCCTTCAGCCCTGACTTGATGGATACCTTTGATCAATCTACCTCCCACCTTTCTGCACCTTCCCGTGTGTCCCAGGGGACAGTTCAGCCAGCGGGAGCCATTGGTAGAAGATGAGGAGGAGGAAGGAGAATGAGGTTTGCACAGTTTTTTCAGGGTACATTGGTGTGTGTGTTCCTCTGGGATTCAGGCTGAGTACTGAGGAGGGCTATTTGCAGTCTATGACTGGAGTGAGTAAACGCCACCCACGGTCACATCCATGCCTTTGTGTGTCCCTGGGGCTAAGAAAGGTTTTCATATTTTCAAATAGTTAGGAAAAAACAAAAGAAGAATAATATTTTGCGATATGTGACAGTTACGTGGAATTCAATTTTCAGTGTCCATAAATGAAGTTTTACTGGAACATAGTTATGCTCACTGGCTATGCATTGTCGACAGCTGCTTCACAATACAGAGTTAAGCAGCACAAAGGCAGAGTTGAGTAGTTATGACACAGACTTTACAGAAGTGTGCCAACCTCTGGTCTGCTAGAGTGTTTCCAAACTTTAGAATCAGAGTCACCAGGAGGGTTTTTTAAATCACAGGTTATTGGGACTCAACCATAGAATTTCTTTCTTTCTTTCTTTCTTTCTTTCTTTCTTTCTTTCTTTCTTTCTTTCTTTCTTTCTTTCTTTCTTTCTTTCTTTCTTTCTCTTTCTTTCTTTCTTTCCTTCTTTCTTCCTTCCTTCCTTAGAATTTCTTTCTTTCTTTCTTTCTTTCTTTCTTTCTTTCTTTCTTTCTTTCTTTCTTTCTTTCTTTCTTTCTTTCTATCTTTCTTTCTTTCTTTCCTTCTTTTCTTCTTTCTTCCTTCCTTCCTTAGAATTTCTTTCTTTCTTTCTTTCTTTCCTTCTTTCTTTCTTCCTTCCTTAGAATTTCTTTCTTTCTTTCTTTCTTTCCTTCTTTTCTTCTTTCTTTCTTCCTTCCTTCCTTTCTCTCTCCTTTTCCTTCCCTTCCCTTCCCTCCCTCCTTCCCTCCCTCCTTCCTTCTTTCTTTTTCTTTCTTTTCTTTTGTCTCTCTCCACCTCCTCTCCTTTCCTTCCCTTTTCTCTTTCTTTCTCTTTTTCTCTTTCTCTTTCTTTCTTTTTAGACCGAGTCTCACTTGGTCACCCTGGCTAGAGTACTGTGGTATCACAGCTCACAACAACCTCAAACTCCTTGGCTTACATGATCTTTTTACCTCAGCCTCCTGAGTAGCTGGGACTATAGGCGCCTGCCGCAATGCCCAACTAGTGTTTTCTTTTTAGTAGAGACAGGGTCTCGTTCTTGCTCAGGCTGGTCTTGAACTCCTGAGCTCAAGCAATCCACCTGAAATCCACCTGAAATCTAGTCCCTGACCTCTACCTACTAGATTTCAGTAGTAACTCCCAAGTTGTAACACTCATAAATGTCTTAAGTCACTGCAAAATGTCCCCTGGGGAACAAAACTGTCCCTGGCTATGAACTATTGCTATAGAAGAAGGCATCTGAAGACGCAGGGAGATGGGAAGGAATAGATCACTTATGCGCCACCTGCTCAGCCTCTCTCTGCTACCCCTGGAGGGCCTAAAGCATGCACCTTACACCAAGGTATTAAGAGCTGTGTTGGCATCAGGTACCAGAGCTAGGATCTTTGATCTTGATGGGGATAATGAGGCCCCCATGCCCACATTGTCCATGCCAGATGGTAGTGCCAAATCATCAGAGACAGGCGTGGGCAGTTTCCTTAAAAACCACAAGTAGAGGCGTTTGCCTTGAACTTTCTCCAGGCTGTTTCACCTTTCTATCAGGCCAGCTGCTTCAGGGAAGTGGGTAGGTGCCAAACCCAGGGAATTCAATGAATTCTGACTCCTTCTCATCAACACACTTCCATATACTTTGGCAAAACCAAAGTCCTTCTGTGGTACATTGTTTGGACATGGCTGAGTGGGTCATACATGAAGTATAGATTTGTAATTGCTGCCCACAGTATTTCTTCCAGAACCATCATTTCTAGACTTAAAGAATACTTAATTCTAGACTTGTAGAACTTCTTACCTTGCTATTCCACATAATAATACCTTCAACCAGGGCACTCTTTGTTAAGGTAAAGGAGTAAGATAGTGAACTCAGGCCCATGTTCTTACCATGTGGCCCATCACCCACGTGATGATAGGTGGTGAGAGGCCTGCTGACAGCCCAGCCACCCTAGCTGAGGACATCATCTATGAAGGGTGGTGGATTACACAGGGTTTGGTGTATGCCTTAAACCAGTCTCCCAAACAAGATGAACAGATCTGGGCCCCAAGGAAGAGGTGGAAGCAGTTCTTTCACTATTACACCCAGTGACCTCCCTGAAGATCTTCTGCTTGCTCTGTCCTTGACCTTGGGCTTTACTGAGAATTAAGAGCTGGTATAGCCCTCCTGTTCAATCTGGGATCCTTGTGTGGTTGAAACAAAAGGCTAAAGAGGGGGCTCTATACAGGCCAGGGTGGTTTGCTGCCACCTATGCAGGCAAGAAGAACCTTGTTTGGAATCACAGAGTTACTGAGATATCTCTTATGCAATAGTCTAGAGTAGTGGAAAACCAGGGCAACTCAATAAAGACAAGACCATTAAAGACTCTGACCTCACAGGAATGAAGCACTGAGCCATTCCACCAGACTGTAGTCCCATCCAGCCCAGGCATCCCTAGAAGCCAGGGGAGCATGGGTGGGGTGGTGGAGGAGGGTTACTATGATTGCCATCTTAGGCCTCATGTCCTGCTATAAAGGCGTGGATGGTAGCATCAAGATTCGTGCATTCTTTTCTTCCTCTTTTTCCTCCTCCTCTTCCAACTTATGTGAAGAATAATGGCCATAGCTAAATTTTGAGGGTTCAGTAGAGAGTTGGACTGAATCGACAGCACTCTGTGACAATACAGAAAAGATGGACTTTGTGTGTTCTCGGTATTGAAGACATGAACTTCTTACCCTGAAGAAGAATGACCAAGGTGGAAGCCAAGAGGTAGAAAGCGTGGCTGTGCTTAATATCATTCACTGGCTTCTTCACACCCTGTGGCCCTGTCCTGGCTCAGGAACCCATTCTGCCCCTGTTCACCTGCCCTCCAGCTCTCCCCATCATGCCCCCTCTTCCTTCCACCTTCCCTATTCCAGCAATGACCACACATTTCTCCCAAGTGTTAAGTCAGAAACCTAGGGATACCTTTCTTTCCCTCGACTCCCTGTACTAGTCCATCACCAAGCCTTACTGATTTTTTCCTTCTCAACATCTCTTGAATCTGCCAGCCCTCTCTATCTTCCTTGTCAAGCTTCCCAACATCCTGCACTTGGACTACTGCTTCAGTGGACCTCAATGGCAGGAACCCTGCTGTACCCATCTTTGTATCTCAAATGTTGCACCCTCAGCCTGGCACGAAATAAAAACTCAAGAACTTCTTATTGAACGAATGGACCAATATGTGTGTATATGTGTATTCATGACATTGTTCTCAGCTTGTCCTCCTCCCCATCCAAGTTGTGTGTACTTAGACTGTTCACTTCTTTACTCTGAGTCTCTGTTTCTGCAGCTGATAAACAGAATCCAATCTCAGGTGGGATTGTCATAGAGACGAGAGGGAAAAAATACTAAAGGAATTAGCTCTAGTGATAAATAATATGAGAAACAATGAGCTAGGGAAGCAAGGTTTGTCCTTCTTCTCGGGTAAAGAGAAAGCCTCTAGAAGCCTCTGTTGCTGTGTCGGCCCAGAGTCTCGGGGACACTGAGGCTAAGATCTCTGCCGTATTTCTTCTCTTTATGGGTTTCTGACCCAGGACAGTTGTGGGTAGGCACGAGCTCCAGGCTGTTGTCATGGATTTGGAAAGTTGAAGCTGCCCAGGAAGCCTCAGCTGCTAACTACTAACAGTGCCTTACCTGTCCCACCTTAACTGGAGCCACAGGAGCAGCCCGAGGAGGGCTGTGCTCTCTCACTGAGGGTCTTGGCAGGGCTCCCTCCTCTCCCCAGCCGTTTCCTAGGCTGAAGTTCAGCGTTCAGTCGATCTTCTCATTAGGAGGCTCAGCTCCATGGGGCCGCAGATCACTCAATACAGTAAGTGAGCCAACTCCAGGGGTTCTTTTGGTAACGAGTACTTAAGCCCGCCATCAGCCGCCATTAGGGCTGCACTTACTGCTTAATGATCACCAGCTACCAGGTCTGGTGGGGCTGGACAGATGGAGAGCAAGGAGGAGCTTCCCTATGCAGCCGCAGTTCTGATGCTCTTCTCCAGAGACAGCAGAATGGAGCTGCTCTGCCCTGGGCACAGGATTAGTACAGGGCACTGGCCTGTCTTGGTTAGAATGGGCAGAGTTCTGTGTCTGATGAGACTGTGAAGAGAAGGGAGGAAGCGAATGCCGTGAGCAGCTGGGGCTCCTGCTTCTTCCTAATGGCGGGGTCTAAGGGATTTTGTGTGCTCTGTGTGTGTGTGAACCTCTTCTCTGCCCTGAGCCATCTGAGGTGTGGGATTAGATATGGGGATTCCCCAAGTTACAAACAGCCGACTTATGCCCAAGTTGCGCTTACAAATGGAGGCTAGCACAGCAAGTCCCCGAGTTACAAACATCCAATTGATGTACAACTCACACTTACAAATGGAGGCTGTTGCAGGTAATGTGTCTGTTCCAATTTACCTCCAAATTCCATGTCATAACCCGGGGACTGCCTGCCTTCTACTGCAGATACTGTAATTTCTCCAGGATCCACCAGTCCGCGGAGTTCACTGAGACCAAGGGTAACAGAAACAGATTCAAATTTGACTGCCTCATGAACCCATCTTTGCCCCCTGGGAAAGGTCTCGTGACTTCCTAGAAATCCCAAGGTGTCCAGGCCTGCCGCTGCCTTGCTGAGGATCTGTTCCCCTCTAGGGGTGCTGCTGCTGTGCTGGGCGCTGCAGCCTCGCCCTCTGCACTCCAGGCCCACCTCTTGAGCTCTGCTGCTGTGGGTTTTCCAGGCCCAGCCGTGTCCGCCAGTCACCACCATTGCCCCCACTGTTGTTTCACTGAACCCTGTGATTGTGGCCACTCTCAAGGGACACAGTTCCAAGCTGGAGAGTGGTCCCTAGGGGAAGTGGAGAGAAAGGAAAAATGCCTGTCCCCCTCCCCTGTGCTGCACCATCTTGGAGGCCACCCAAAGTTCTACAGAGCCTGATGACTCAGGTCTTCCAATCTTTACTTAGGTATCTTACTGTTCAGCAAATATTCAGTTCCTCTTCCCAGACCTGTAGGAGAGGAGTGGACTTCCCAGCCATTACTGTTGAGCTTGGCTGGAGGGCCGGCTTTGGCTAATGAGACGTTAGCAGATGTGAAGTAAGCAAAAACTTGAAATGTGCTTGTGCCCTCTTACTTGCCTTCTTGGGCTTTTGCCATTGCCAAGAGAAGAACATGAATGTCCTCCT
Organism: Arctocebus calabarensis; assembly: GCA_963573935.1. NCBI lineage: Eukaryota > Metazoa > Chordata > Mammalia > Primates > Lorisidae > Arctocebus > Arctocebus calabarensis. The sequence goes on from CAUYON010125150.1 coordinate 41,348, forward strand.
GCATAGACCATAGACCCAGGGGGATGGAGAGACCTGGAGAATGGATGTAGCAGATCTGAGGCTTGAGGCAGAGTCTTCCGGTACCTCTGCAGATGCTGGAGAGAGGAGAAATGCTGAAGGTTGTGTACCACTGAGTTTCAAATGGTTTGCCTCAGCTGACTGAGATTAGCCCTTGCCCATCCAAGATCCAGATGTGCATTATCTCTGGGAACAACCAAGGATGAGCTGGATTTACAGCTACCATGTAGTCAGGGGAAATTTTCCTTCATTAACTAAATTTTTCAACAGGGACATGTTATTTGAGTTTGACCCCTTTTTTACTTAGGATGGATTCTCTCAAGAGGCTCTCAGGTCTCATGCAAAGGAGCTTCACAAGGGCTATCTATCTGAGTCATGTGTGGATTCAAGCTCACAAACTTAAAATTTATTAATTTTTACAAAACACACCAGAGAAGGGGTTGGCTAACTCTTTCAATAAAGGACCATATTGTAAATGCTTTAGGCTTTGAAGACCACACGAATTCTGTCACAGTTATTCAACCCTGCCATTGTTAGCTCAAAAGCAAACATATACTAGACACCTGAATGAAATGACATGGTTGTGTTTCAATAAAACTTTATTTATAGGTGGATAGTTTGTCCACCTCTGTTTCACAGCAAAAGCTCTTCAACTCTTCCTGCTACCAACAGAGGGCGGTAGCGGCTATGCTTGGTTATCACTTGATTTGCCAGGGCATGTTTACGCTGTTTGCCGCTTAGACTGAAGGTGTTTTACAAACGTTGTTATCATTATCACCAATAAGTGGAGAAGCAGTGAGTGAGCTTGTTGAAAATGCTGGTTAGAAGAGACATATGGTTACGATGGAAACCGAAGTGGAATAATAATTTCAAAAATTGAAAGTGGTGAGAAAATGGATGTTGCAAGTGAAAATAGGATACCTTTTTTTGTTGTTGTTAATAGTGGAGTGATTGTAAAGGACCAAGAGTAAATCAAGCAACATGTAAGGAATGCTGCCCACATGCTACTGACAGTAATCAGCAGAACATGATGAGAAGCAATTGGCAAAAATAAAAAAAACTAGAAAAACATTTGTGTGTACAGCTAGAGAGGGGGGGTATTAATGGAGGCTTATTAGTCTAATGTGAGTTCAGGAACAGGTAGGAGTCTGTCTGAGAACATAGAGGCCATGGTGAAATTGCTATTGTTTGTTTGGAGTCATGAATGACTCCACGGGCTTAAGGTCTCCGAAGTCTGTACAAGGTCAAAGTGATGTTGGCACTGTAGCTGCTAAGGAATTCACCATAGAGAGCTTGAAGAAGGGGGTTTGCTTACTTCAGATTTTCAAAGGAGGAGAACTAGGGCTATTTGGGGGGAAATCCTCCCACCCTCCAAGATATCAGAGCAAAGCAGATTATGTGAAACATCACCTCACTTTTCTGTTGGAAGGAAATGGACCTGGGGATAACAAGCTTAACCTTCACTAGGTTCTTTGGACTTGCAAACAAACAGACATACAAACAGCTGTTTGGAACTGGACTTATTGGTAACACACACTTACATGCATGCCCAAATGCACATGTGAACTCACATATATACACACACAAAAGAAGGTCATAAAATGAAGGGTAGATTTGTTGTCTTGCAGAGCAGGAAACAGTCATGAACCACATAATGACATTTTTGGTCAATAGCAGACTGTATACCAGATGTGGCGAAATACTGCATTTTACTGTATCTTTCCTACATTTAGATGTAATTATCAATAGAGAAGTCAATACTTGCTATTGTGTGACAGTTGCCTGGAGTATTCAGTACAGGAATATGCTGAACAGGTGGGTAGCCTAGGAACAACAGGTTAGACCATACAGCCTTGGTGTGTAGTAGGCTACACCATCTAGGATTGTGTAAGTACACTCGGTGACGTCTGCTCAATGAAATCACCTAACGACACATCTTAAGTGATGCATTGACTACTCAGGCGGAATGGGAAGATGGGAGGGTTTTC
>CAUYON010125152.1:0-19235 GCA_963573935.1 Arctocebus calabarensis
AAGAAAAAGTATCCAATGTACTCAGCCCTAATATGAAGCTAATTTATAGCTTTCATATGAAGGCTAAAACCCAATTATAGCATAGGAATACAGGGAAAGGGGAAAGGGAGGGGAGGGGAGGGGGGAGTATGGGTGGAGGGATGGCAACTGGTGGGATCACACCTACGGTGCATCTTAGCAGGGTACTGGGGAAACTTATTAAATGTAGAGTATCAATGTCTTTATATAGTGATCAAGAAAATGCCATGAAGGCTATCTGTAACAATACGACCAAAACATTTCTGAATGTATATGAATCGTGCCCTATGATTGCACCAATGTACAGAATTATGATTCAATAAAATTATTAAAAAAAAAAGTTTCATAGCCATGGTATATTAGTGTTTCCAAGTTGTGTTCATGTCAACATGTGGCAGTATCTTTCTGAATGGTGTTCATTATTGTTGGTGCATTATTGTTTTTATGTGCTATATAGCAACAGCTCTGATGGCTATTCCAGAAAAAGAGTTCCAAAATTGCACTGAAGAATGGATGAAGCACTGGTGTTTGTGCATATCTAAAAAGATGAACATAGTGAAATTTAGCAATTAGATATGTAGCATTTTTTCTAGGATGCATTTGAAACTTAATTATCAGACCTCATAGTTTTAAAAACCACCTTTCACCATCCCTATGGGCTGCTGTCTTTTTCCATAGTTACTATCTCTGGGAACCCCAGAATATCTCACTCACCATGAGCACTCCTTGGAAACTCAGGATTAATCCTGTTAGAGTGACTATCTTATGCCTCTAAAATAAAATAGAAAAAATTGCAGTGGAATGGTCTCATTCTTACTCTGAACAGTCCGAAAACTTGGCCATGCAGTTAAGTGACTCCCCAAGCTATGCTAGATGACCACAAACACATCACTTTTCTGACTCCCAACAGTCTGATGTAAAGTCTGTTATCCTATGGTAGACCACCTGACCATAATTAAAACACATTAGCAGCACCAAAATTCCTGTTGTTTGAAAACACTAGGGAAGTTTGTGTATAAACGTAATACTCATTTTCTAAATTTCTGCCCCACAAGACAGCTCCTTCTAATCCACTTTTACTATCTCTTTTCAAATATTCCTTAATTTTTTGCTGTTCGGATGTGATATTTTGACATAAACATACTGTGTGAAATATGTGTGTGTGTGTGTGTAGAGATCGCATGTCTCTGCCCTAGTTCCTGCCACAGAGCTCCTAAAACCCTTGCCATTTCCTGAGTGATAAGGGTAACAGGTGCATCTTTTCTTCTGCAATAGCAGTGGTTTTCAACCTTCCTAATGTTGCGAACCTTTAATTCAGTCCAAATGAGTCACGACCCACAGGTTGAGAACTGCTGTGCTATAGGATCTTTAACCACAGTTCCTGGCCCAGAGCACCAAATATCTTAGAATATCCTAGGTAACATAAGACATTTTTGTTCTATCAGGGAGACTATTACTGGGCTCCTGGATGTGCCTGGTCACCAGAAGAATTTAAGCCATATTAGAATTTTGGAACTTTCAGCTCCTCGTCCCCATCCTGTGGGAAGAGAAAAGCTACTAGCAATTCAATTAATAATTGATCATGCCTATATGATAAATCTCCATAAAAGTCCCTAAAAACAAATTTAAAAAATTTTCTGAACAAAAAATTCTAGGAAGGCTGGAGAGCTTCCAAATTGCTGAGTATATGGATGTTGGCACACCACAACAGGACATAGAAGCTTGCACTATTCACTGGGTTCCATGCTGTTCATGATCTCTGTGCTCCATATAAAGTTCAGGAAGCTTGGTTTGACCTCCTCACAATCATTCCTGTTTTTATTACCGCCACATGTGGTTCTGTAATTTCCACACTACTTTTTACTTCATGTCATTCTTTTTTGTTGACCTGAAACCTTAGGTGCCTGCAAATGAATTTGAAGAATCCCCAAGTGGCCTTCTGTCAGCTTTGTCTATTTTTGAGTTCATGGCACAGGGAAAATTATGCTGATTGGTGGGATCACTATAAGGTAGGGGTTTCAAGTTGATAGTGTAGTCCTCTAGTTCAACTCTCTTACAGTCCAAGAACAGATGGGTGGCCAATCTCATTATAGTTTTGGTTCATCAGTGAGTCCTACATAACTTCCCATTTATAACCCAGGAACAATATTAATTTATTCTCCTGGGATGTCCTGTAGTTAGGACCAATTTTACCTTTACAAAGTTACCCTTGCTGATAGTCTTGAGGAGTCAGTAGCTATCAGTGTGAGTCTTCACCTTAGCAGAGATGGATGAGAGGTCATGCAGCATGTTTCACTTCCTGATGGCTATGGAGGCAAGATGTCCCATGTCACATTCAGATTCTAAAAAGTTGGTAAAAAAGTTGATCCACATCATATCAAAAGAAAAACAAGTCCAAATGCCACTTAATGAACTGTGTTCTTCTTTGTGTAGTATGGCTTTAAATTCAATTTGGCCAACTTTAGAGTCATTATGGGACACTAGTTGACTGCATCTATCCATAAGCCAGACTGTCTAAGTTCAAACCCAAGTTACCACACTTGAGAGCTATGTTACTTTGGACAAGTCACTTCTCTACATCCCAGTTCATTGTCTCTGAGAACAATGGTAAGACACCATATAAGGTTGTTGTGAGATCCCCTGTACTATATCTGTAGAAATGCCTGTAACACTGTGAACTCCTGATGAAGCTTGATTAATATCATTAATACTGTGCAGTACAGGAGGATTTGCAATTAAATGGCCATTTTGCCCTCTACATCATATGCTTAATTCTTGCTGAATTTTTGTCAACTAAAATATTCTGTCCTTTTTCAAATAATTTCCAGCATGCTCTTTGTTTATTGAGCCAAGAATTTTGACAACAAGATGATTCTACTTTTCTTGTTATATTCATTATAAAAGGAATAACTTAGACAGTAGGCATTCACATTTTATTTTTCTATGGATGTTTAATAGCAAAATTCATGAATCCATGAATCATTGTGTACTAGACATTGTTCTGTATGTATTTTACATGATCTTCACAACAACCTTCCAAGCTAAAATATTTTATCTAATAACTTAAATTATACAAGTACTAAGACCCATCAGTGTTATTAGAAAACACCAGCCACAGAGAGAGTCTGAACTCACAGACATTGGTCTCTTAGTATCTGGTTGTTAGGCAGGATAACCAGAAAACTCAGCAATTCAACATCTTCATTTTAGGGATGCATAAACAGAGGATCATGAATTTACCCAGTATCATTGAAGTCAAATGCTCTTTCAACTTCACTGCTTTGCTGTGAAATATGTTTGAGCATTTATTTATGAAAATAGTTTTATCTAGTATTTGGAAATCATGGCACTTTAATGAGGTCCATGAAGCCTCCATTAAAAATATTTGTCCTGAGGGATCCCACAATGCTGCACAGGGTTCTTTCTTCTCTTTTGCCTTCTTCTTGTCAGTGTAATAACACTCTTCCACCCTTTCCCTCTTATTCCCCACCTAACTTAATCACCACCTAGTGTAACCAAATTGTCACTGAATATTTCCTTCTGAAATCTCACACTCATATAGGAAGAAAAATAATATAAACACAGTAGAACCTCCACAGTTGACCACCCCTCTACAGTGACCACCTCCTTAAGTTGACCTAATTTCCAGAGACCAAACATGTACCGCAAGTATGTGTCAGTACAGTAGACCTCATTCCTTATGTTGACCTCCTTATGGTGACCAGTTTATTATAGTCCTTTGGGTATACAAAAGTTCTACTACATATAAATTTTTAGAAATTTTGAAAGGACATGGTAAAGATTACAATGGCTTGGAAAAAATGTCATTTAGTTCAGAGCCACTTCCCAATTGATTTTAGAAAAGTGACACTGTAGTTGTTTGCCATTAGAATCTTTTAAATAATTATTTTTGATCTTTCCTTTTTAATTGTGTAACTGTTCCTAAAAGGATATTCAGTCATTATATTAGTAATTTTGAAAGTGAAACTGTAAAGTCTGGGAAGGTTCTCAGGAATTTATTTTGCCAACTCATCCCAACCAGGAAAATGTCATAGAGGCATTTTAACTACATCATAGAGTCAACAGCATTGATTGTGGAAGGCACTTCTCTTAGCTTCTGTGATTCTCAGTTCAAAAGTAAGATAAAGCTTTGAATGAGGGTGATTTATAAGGAATGAAGAAGAGGGAATGAAACATGAAAGGAGGGGTAGTCAATAAAGGATGTGCTAGGTTAGCCACTATTTCAATGTCCATTAATTCAATTCTGCAGGAGCTTAGGGGTAGCCTCATGAATTTCCATTACCTTTCAGGGGATGAAAGGAGACTTGTAGGTTAGACATGCTGAGTTCCAGGCAGTATTATCCAAGCATGTTCTAAAGTAAGAGAAGCCCCAGGGCAGAAAGGGAGAGGTGGGCAGTATGGCCCCAAGGAACTACACCTGCATGAAGTTCAAAGATTCTGAGTCCATGTAGGAGAGACTGGACGGAGTCAGAATTACAGCTAAGAGGATTTGTAAATGGAGCACAAAAGCAGTGTGATATAGGATCTTGGAGGTAATCTAGCTGGAGTGGATCTTTTTCGGGGGGGGGGATAAGGAAATTGTGGGCTAAAGAGCATGTTCCAGAGATAATTAGGGATGGCAACAGAACTAGACTAGTGTTAATAACCACTAAGCCAGTAATATCTGTTGTCTCCTTTCTCTTGATTGGAAAAACAATAATTTTCCTAAATTTGTGATAACTGTAATATTTTTAATTGAAATGTATTAAACAAAATTAAAAATTCTTCCAGATGAACAACAGAAGTCTGTTGTGAGTCGGTGGTGCACAGAGGCCACAATTGCTAAGCAATATAAAGTGAAGTGCTGAAACCTCTGGCCCCACCGTAGAAATGACTGCTAACAATGGTACGTTTAGACTAAGAGCATGGCTTCTAGGAGCAAACTACAGGGATTTAGCTAAAAGCTCTACTGTTTGCTACACTATGACCTAGGTCAAATTAGTTTCCTTCTACAAGTTTCAAATTTCTCCTCTGAAAAACCCAAAAGGCAGATACGAGGGTTAAATAAAATATCACATATTCAAGTGCTAGAGACTATGGATGAAAGATTTCACAAATACATGTGTAAAGAACTGGAAACATCTTGACTAGGTCAAGATTAAATTTCAACCATTGCCAACTGCCTGTAAGGTTACAACCAATTACCTTATAACTGTGTAAATGATTATCCACGATGATTCTCATAAACATTTCCTGTCTTTCCTACACCACTTCCCTTGAAGTGTTACATCAGTTAGTGTTTGAAACCTTGTCACCTAACTATACATTTTAGCCTCCCATTTCTCTGATGTGTTCAAACTTAGACTTTGACTTACAATGCCTTGCTATTTTTCTCTCTGGGCATTTCCATCGTACTCATCTCAATTTTCCTAAAATGATCAATTATTGAATGACTAATATTCCATGGTCTGGCCTAGAAACAGAGACAGAGTAGATGCATGTGTGCTGAACAAGCATTGATGTGTCACTCCTTGAGCACTGCATTGTTTTGTAGCTTTGGATAACCCCAGTTAAGGATACCCTCTGGATAACCACAGTTCAGACAACAGGAAAGTAGGAATAAGCCATCCTTTCCAAAAGAAAGGCTTCTACAATGTACTAAGTGCACAGAAAGGCTCCAGGAATAGAGCAGGGAGCAAGGCACCCTTACCCTTTGCCCCTAAAACATTTGTAATAGCCTAGTAGGCAGATGATTGATGGTTGAAGTAAAACAAATCTAAGTTTACTGTTGTGATAAGGGCAAAGAAGGAGAGAACATGGTGCTAGAAGAGCATAAAACTGAGAATGAGGGTACATTTGACTTGTTCAGGGAAGTCAATAGATACAAGATCTGAAACATAATTGTAGGTTCACCAGATGTGTGTTCAGGGAGGGATCAAAAAGAGAGATAGCTCAGGTAGAGAAATAGCACATTTAAAAGATTTTAAAACTATGACTTGGTAACTATGAATTGAGCTGCTATGAACAATCTGGTGCAAACATCTTTATTGTCAAGTGATTTTAGGAGCATTTTGCAAGTACAAGTTGGATCTATCAGGTGTAGAACACAAATGTCTTAATGCTGTAATTGGATTAAATGACGTGAAAGCTATGTTGATTAGTAGCATGTAAGCACTCCAATATGTACAAATAATCAAAACATCAAATTCCATGGTGGCATAAATGTATGTATGATTTATGTACAAATGACTTAATAAAAATAAGGGGAGGGGGGAGTATGGGTGGGGGGAGGGCAATTGGTGGGATCACACCTACGGTGCATCTTAGCAGGGTACTGGGGAAACTTATTAAATGTAGAGTATCAATGTCTTTATACAGTGATCAAGAAAATGCCATGAAGGCTATCTGTAACAGTACGATCAAAACATTTGTGAATGTATATGAATCGTGCCCTATGATTGCACCAATGTACAGAATTATGATTCAATAAAATTATAAAAAAATAAAATAAAATAAAGAAACCAGGCATCTTAAATTTCAGTAATCCCGACTCAACCTCCTGTGGCTTGCTCTTGTCCTTGGTCCCTCCCGGCCTCCCTCTGTCAGGAGAGGGAGAGAAGTTGGAAGGAGAAGTGGCAGCCATGGCGTGCTGAGTCTGCAGCTTCCCTCTGCCTGTCACACACGATCCAAAGAGTGTGTTTTCCATATAGAAACTAGACACTGTCTTTTGGTTGCAAGTTATAAATACAAAATGAAGTAGAAGATTATAAAACTACATAAATCTTTCAAAAGAGGATTTTCGTAAAATAAGTGGCTCTTTGGCTCTGCAAGGCTGTATGAGACTGGAGACTTCACAAGGTTTGCAGGGCTCCTTTTTCACCTCACGTGTGCCCTATGCAGCTCTGTAGACTGTAAATGACAGCACTAAAACTATGAAAAAGAGACAGAAAAGGCAATATTTATTTTAGGTGTAAGAAGCAAAAGGGCATTTTTAAAGGACAAATGAGATAAAATAAAGGCTACTTGACTTACGTTGAATAAAGTCATTTAATCAATCCACTCAGAAAATATTCGTGAAATACATAATATATTCCAGGCACTCAACTACACAATGAGGAGACAGCAATGAACAAGACAAGGGTCCCACTCTCTAGGGACTTGCATTCTAGTGGAGGGAATTAGACAATAAACAAAAAGACATAAAAAGGAGATTGAATCCCATGAAGAAACATAATTCTGGGTAAAGAAAAGAGGGGAGAAGTTACGAATCTCTATAGGTAAGAAGTTCAGGGAAGGCCTCCTGAAGAGCAGAGACTTGAACAAAGAGGGAGACTTTTAGATGTCTGAAGAAGGAGAGTCCAGTTAGAGCACATCCCAAATACAAGGCCCATGTGACAGGGTGTATGATCTGTGCAGTCTCATGGGCCTCCTCTTAGAAAATCTCTATGCTGGCTTGGAGCCTGTAGTAACAGCCACATACACACAGGCCAGCAGGTTTGAACCCGACTTGGGCCTGCTAAACAACAATGACAACTGCAACCAAAAAAATAGCCAGGCATTGTGACAGACATCTATAGTCCCAGCTACTTGGGAAGCTGAGGCAAGAGAATCACTTAAGCCCATGATTTTGAGGTTGCTGTGAGCTGTGATAGCACCACACTCTGCAGAGGGTGACATACTGAGATTCTGTCTCAAAAAAAAAAAAAAGAAAGAAAAGAAAGGAAAAGAAAATCTCTGTGCTTTCTTTAATTTTCTGCAGTTACCATCATAAAGTTCTTAGTAATTTTAGATCAAAAGGCCCTATGTTTTCGTTTTGCACTAGGCTCCAAAAGTTAGGTAACCAGTGCTACTGTGAGGCAAGAGTGGGCCTAGCATCCTTCAAGAATAGCCAAGAGGCAGCAGGGATGGAGATGAGCAATCATGTGAGGAGGGGGCGCAGGAGACGCAATGATTAAGATGGAGGGGGAGGGGAAGACATGACCCTGCAGTAAGACTGATAACTAATGATTACATCACAACTTCAGATGGTCATTTTGGTGTTGATAAGATACTCAAACTCATGAGATATGTTTCCTGATATATCACTTATTTCAGATCCATAAATTCCTTGGCTTCCATCACAAATTGCAATGCTACTGGTGCAACACTATACAGAAATGCACAGCATAATGATGTTTCCCTCACCAACAAACTGCACATATGATGGTGGTCCCATAGATTATAATGGAACTGAAAAATTCCTAACACCTAGTAATGTCATTGACATCATAATCTGTTGCAAATGTAGTACAATGTGTTACCTTTTCTAAATTTGGGACACAAATATTGTGTTATAGTTGCCTACGGGATCCAGCAGGTTTGTAGCCTGGGAAAAATAGGCTGTACCATATTGCCTCAGTGTGCAGGAGACTAAACATCTAGGGTGACTTATATAAGTACTCACTGTGAGGAAATTACCCAAGCTCCAGTGGATATGGGATTCATTGGGACAAAAAGAAAGAAATCACCTAAGTATGTATTTTTCAGAATGTATCCTCATCATTAAGCTACACATGACTATTTTGGATCACATACTTGAAGCCTGAGCTCACAACACTCTGTCATATCTAGGAACATAACTACTTTGGTAGCTATGACTTCAGAACCTGCTCAATCAGCTTACCGTCTGTAGCAAGCAAAGGAAGTCCGAGGTGCTGGCCCAGTTTCTAGCTCTCTCTTTTAATACTCATCACAGATGTTAAATACAAATTATATGAAGCCATTGTTTTGGAATAAGCTCCTGCATTAGAGCCCAATGAACCAGACTAAAAATCATTATGGAGTCACCCGTAGTAAAGTTCCACATCACCAAAATGAAACTAAGTAGAAGTCAGCAGAGAGAGGAAACAGCCAATTTTCCAACCACCAGTTCCCCTCTTCTTTGATTTCGACATTGGTTATGGCAGTGGGTGTTTTGAGAACTGCTCCTCATGGGTTCCATGTCCTGAACAATGGCTATTCTGGACAGCAATTTATACCTTCATTCTGGTTCACAGAAACTTCTAGATTCTCCATCACCTCTGCTCAGGGATTCCACACAAGCTGCTAAGTTATAATTGGAGAGAGTTTCTGATCATACTAAGTATTATGTTTGTTTAGCTCTTCTGGACATTTGGATCATCCCTGATGAAAACTGAGATTCTAATACATTGTATGATTATCACTGAGAATTTCTTTTAGAAAGTATTTGAATTTCATTTAAGTATATGAATTAAAGGTAGCATTGATACCAGATGGGTGGCGCCCTTACCCTCCTATCCTCCTTCCTATATGTGGCAACTTGCCCTACTCTGCTCCACAGTACCACTAGAACATCAGGATCACAAGAGAAAGAACTTTGCCCATTCATGTGACTATAAAAATACCCTCTATTTATTGATGACTCCTTAATTGGTGTTTCTAACACAAGCTTCTCCCTTGAAACCCATACTTAAAAATTCCACTATCTACTTGAGATCTTCAATTACTTATCTAGCACACATCTCAACTTAACATCCCCTAAAACAAACTTGTAATCTTCCCCCCAATACATTATTTCCTCAGTTCCCCAACTCAGCAATAAATATTAATGAAATTTCATCTCTCTAGTTGTGCAGGTCACAAGCCTTAGAATCATCAAAGATGATGATGCTTCCTGCTCTCGTACACGTATCCCACATACAATCTATCAGCAAATGATTATGGCTCTGCCTTCATAACATATCCAGAACCCAATGACTTAACACCTACTTTTGAGGCAACCTGGTGCAAGTTATGTTACCTTTTGCAATAGCTCTCCCTACCCCCAGCCTACTGATATCACTGCTTCTATTCTTACTTTTGTATAAACAGAACCAGATTATGTTATTGCTTAGCCCAAAACCCTCGAGGGGCTCCTCCTCTCACTCAGTGCACAAAGTCCTTTCGTAGGCCCACAAAGCTCTACACGATCTTCAGGGACCTCATCTATTTCTAACATTCTTCCCTCACTCAGCTTCAGTCTCACTTTTCTTGCTGTTCATCAAAATACAGAATATGCACCTGTCTCAGGCCCTTTGCACCTGTTACTCCCTCTGCCATGAATGCCCTTCTCTGAAATAGTCACAGGTTTTTCTCTGTAACTTCTTGTAAGTCTTTCCTCAAATTCATTTCTCAGTGATCACCCTGTTGAGTGGTACAGCTCCCCCTCCCAGCACTCTCTGTCCCTTTCTTTGTTTTCTGTACGCTTATCACTATCTCACATCCTGAAAATTTTGTTTGTTTGCTTAGGATATTACTCTCCACCCACTAAAATTTAAGCTTTTTAAAGGAAGGGATTTTGGTCCTCCCCTCTTCCAAAGTCTAAGTCCAGATCAAAAGCCTGACAAATACAGCCAGCCATCAGTAGCCATGGGTTTCAAATTCAACCAAATGCAGATTGGAAATATTTGGAAAAATAAAAAATAATAATACAACAATAAAAATTAATACAAATCAAAAACATAGTATCCTAATGATTTACACTGTCTTAGATATTATAAACAATCTAGATATAATTTAAATAGGGATGTCTGCATGCTGATTCTGTGGGGACATTTTTTCCCTGTCTGTGGTGTTGGACATAATGAAAAGTGTGCACGGACCTTGTTTTAGCCAATCAGCTTTTGTTAGTGTTTCTGTATTTAATGGTGGCCCAAGACAACTCATATCCTTCCAATGTGCAGCAGAGAAAAAAAGGGTGGATGGCCTTGAATTTTAAAGTATAGGAGAGGATGTGCATAGGATATATGCAAACACTACATCATTTTATATAAGGGTCTTGGTCATCTATAAATTGTGGTATTCTGTTCAGGAGGTGTCCTGGAACCAACCCCCCTCAGATACTGAGGGAAGACTATAGTAAGTAATTGGTGTATCTGTGTTGCATATTACCAAAGTTGCCAGTGGTCTTTGGTTTTGCTGGTGAGGAGGCTAGGGTGTGACAGGTCCTGGGGACCAGTGGAATCAAAGAACAGCCTGTAGAAGAAACAGATGACTTCTCAGGGTTCTCCTCACGTAGTGCTTGAGGGATGGGGGATGTCAAAATGGGTACCCTGCCTGATGGAGACATCCCTCACTCCCCCCAGAGAGCCTCACACAGGCCAGCTAGCCCTCTTCCTCTGGATACATGTGGGGTAAGGAGGGATACTCACAGGAGGTCTTTTAATGGCACATCTGAGTATGCTGACACTTCCTGGGCCTTATGCTAATCCCCCGACCCCACTTCCTCATCTTTAGACCCTTGGGCACAAAAGTTCTCCTGTTTCTCCAAAAGCAGAATTCCTCTACTTTTGAGAAAGGTCCCCAAACTTTAAAAAGCCAGTTTTTTTCTATTTGGAAAGTAAAAGGGCTCAGAATTTAGAAGGATAAAGTCTAAAGGATAAATACCTTCTTTTACCTTCTCTCAATCCCTATACTGGGTACATGGGTGTGGGCGGGATGTGTGCAGACACCTGCCATTCCTCTCCTTGGGCCGCCTGCCCCTCCCTTCTTCAGCAGGCCACCACTTGCTACACTTTCAACACTAGAGGAAGTTAAAATGAGGCTTGATAACATTTAAGTGTAGGTGGTCTGTGGTTGACTGTCTTCACTGTCTACCTCCGTTGAAGATGGAGGGTTCCAGGATTTTACTCGTGAATGATGTACACAGGAATCGACTCCTATAACTTCAACAGCTGGGAAGAAGACAAGATAACAGGAAAGGGGACTTCCCAAGTTGGGGTTAGGGAAGGTGAATTAGAGGGAAGAGTTTTGATCATGACTAGATCTCCAGAAGGGAAAAGTTCCTGTTCTAGTTAGTATGTCCCTCCCCAAAAGGGGAGCAGCACTTTCAGGCATGATTAGGGAGGCATGAGAGAAAGCAAGTCATTTCAATTGCAGCTTAATGGCTGGGAGAAAAATTTGCTAACCAGCTTTCCAGACACCCCCTATATAGTTATGAATTTGGGAGATAAAAAACCAGGGTTATGTATAATTAAGTGATTTTACAACTTTCAGCTATTTTGTGCAAATACACACACACACACACACACACACATATATATATATATGGACTTTTTTCAGTGATTGAGCTTCACATCTCTGGAAGGGTAGGTCAGTCAGAAAGGCAAGTTGGAAGCAGAACTTACAGTGGGGAATTGGAAGTTTGTGAGATTCAATGGGAGTTGTGTCTAAAGCACTTTCTCAATTAGACTAGTGGACCAGAGTGTTTGATATTCCTAGTTTATCACAAGTGACCAAGAAATATTGACAGTTTTTGCTTCCTTTCTGTTTACCATCATTTAAAATGCTTTCCATTTCCTCATCACCAGAAAAAAATAGATGTTCTGTGAATGTTTGATTAAGCATTATTAAATCATCCTTAATTTTGAAAGTTTACTAAAGAATGCCCCCATACTCCCAGATCATGTACTCCACTTCTTTTTGACATGTTATTGTGGCCAGCTTGATGCAAAGCTCCATACATGTTGGTTAACTGAAAATTCTGATATAAAGTCTGATGGAGGCCTCAATTTATAGATTTTACAAAAGTACATGTTATAGTAATTTTCTAATATTTACATGAAAGTCTATCAAAACTATTGTGCTTTGTTGATCACTGCAATATCATTGTGCTATTTAGTCTCAACTGTCTTTTAAAAATTGCTTCTGAAGGCCAACGTGGATTCCTGCCTTCAAGGCAATATAAAATTAGATAATGTGGAAGAAGATATCTTGGGTGATGTCTCTTAAATTAACAGGTTTTAAGAAACAATTGAAAGGATAATATTCTTCAAGTTAATTGTCCCTTACACCCATTAATAATAAGAGCCTACATTATTGCTATACATATTCATTATCTATCATGATTTTGCGGTGCTTAAAAATGAAAACTGAACCCCACTGTGGCAATAAATTAAAGTTAAATTAATATTAAATTTACACCTGGCTTTAATAAAACTAAACTTGATTACTTTGCTTTTGTCATCAGTGAAATCTCTGCAGAATGTGATGTATTAAAACAGGACCAAAACAAGAGTCATGAATCTTTGGGTATTAGTCTCAGCTCTGCCACTCACTGATTAAATCACTTACCTCCTTAGGTTTCCACTTGATTTATTTGGAAAAGAGAAGTTTGGAGTACATTAATTTATATACTGCTTTTTTAGCTTAAAATTCTTGTAATACATAAATATACCCTCTTGATTTTAAATTTTATTAATTGACACTAGGTGGCCCTATGAGTAGTTGTTTTAATTTAACTCACGGATAAAAATAGAGGAATTTCAACATCTGTATATCCAAAGAAAGCATCTAAATATAAAAGGACATTGAGTACCATATGAGTGTTCATACACACACACACATACACAGTCCTGTTTGATTACTATTAACATCTGGAAGAATGCTCAACAATTCAAACAACTGCATGCTTGACACCAAGATAACTGATTGATTTCTTTATTTCATGAGAATATTTCAGTGTTAGGTAAGTAATCAAGACACATTTTCAAAAATGTATGCAAGATAAAGATTGGTAATGACATGATTTCAACATAAATGGCAGCTCCTGAACAGGAAATATCAATTTTGCAGGAAGTCAGGAAAGGTGTTGAAATCTAGGCAAATTGCATAACTGAATTTGCTATTAAATTAAAAATAATGCTTAGTGGTTGGCAAACAATTTTCAAATAACAGCAGAGACACAAATTTTAAAAATTTGAAAAGGTATAACTCACCCAGATAATTTAAATTCCAATCTCTAAAACACTTTTGCTGAGCTCTTCCAACCTATTGCCCCTTCCCAAACATGCTCCACATATACTGAAAATCAGGAATATTTGGTGGCTAAACAAATGATGATTTAATATGGTATTACTCTGGCAGGAAACAAATTTTTCCTTAAATCTGACTTTTTTTTCTTTGTGTGTTATAATGATTCTCAGATATTTCATGATCAACTTAAAATGCAATTCCTCCTCTTTAATGTTTTTCCTTATCCAGAAAAAATTGGTCTCTCCTAAACAATGTTTTAAATTCTTGTACTTAAATATGTTGTAGGTAGTCTCTATTCTTAAACTACTAATTTCATTTATAGACAATAAAATTGTGCTCTAGAAAGGAACTATGAGGACTAGAAGCCTTATAGCTGATCGATGTCATTATTTGGGATAATCTGTATTTTGCCCATAAAATTTGCACAAAACTGTAGGAATAGAAACCAGTCCTCTTGTTCCTTCTACATGTGCTGTTGTATATTTCAGATGATAGACAGTCCTTCTATCTGAAGTACAAATCTAATCTACCTGACTGAATTATAAATTCCTTTTACAAAAGAGTCCATGCTTTTGTTCATATTGCATAACACAGTACTTGGCAATGTGGAGGTGCTCAAAGCATATATATGAATATATAAATGATTAAATCTAATGAACAATTTTAATGAAACTAATACTCACTTGTTCTGTATTTATTTGTGCATACTGCAATGCTTCCCTTCAGATAATTACATATTACATTATTTTTCATACCTCTACAAACCTATCTATAGTGAGAAGTGAGATTTTTTTTTAAGGTTTTGTTGTAGGCTACACTGAAATGGATAGTAGTCACAGTTGTTTTTTTCTTCAGTGGTTCTCACTCACAAGACCCCAATTTAAATTTTTGCAACTGAATGAATAATATATCTGTGGCTTACAGCAGCCTTGGTTCTGGCTGAACACATACTATTTTCTGGAAAGACTCTACCCTATATTAGTTAGGTGACTTTAGTAATTCAATCCCATTTAGCCTCATTTTTTTCTCAGCATCATTTTTTCTCGTAGTGATAATGATTATCACTTAAAAGAGTTGTTTTACTGAATAACTAATATGTTATGTACACAGTCCCAGGAACACAGAAGTCTGATATATATGTTATTTGGGTGAAGTTGAAATCCTTTCCTTATATTACACAAGACATAGGGGGTAAATTAGTGTACAACAATAACACAAGTAGAGTGATTGCCCTTTACCAATTGTTGCTTTATTGTCAGTAATAAGCAAATACATACATAATGTCCTCAACCAGTCTTTGGAAACAATTAAGGGACACATGAATTATAATAACTCACCCAATTCTAGGTTTTATTCTAACCTATGAATATACAATCTTAGAAAATCTCATTCAAACTTCACCCAAGTATTTATATGTATTCTGCCAAGAAGTGTGCTCATGTACAATCTCTTGATGTTCTCTGTCCTCCCTTTTAGTAGTCTTTTGCTTCTAAGACCCTTTGACAGGAGAGTTCTTCTCACATCCCTGTGTTAACCTCCAACTGCCTTCTGCTATCAATGTGCAGACATTTCAGCTTATGATGCAGTTGACCCTGTTCCTTACGGCTTCTTCAGGGCCAGATATAGTGCTGGGCATGAAGCAGGTGCTTAGAAAAGACAAACAAAACCTAGGGAGTCTAACTCAAAAAATATTAGAAGTAAAAAAACAAAAAAGAAGCCATATTTCTTTTACCTAAGAAAAGGACATGAAAGAGCTCTACAAAGAGAATAAAATGTGTGAGATACATCTGCAGATATAAGTAAGATTAAACAAAATGAGATTTTATGTTATATATATGCAGATCAACTCGAAGTACATAGGATTATTTTCTGGAAAAACATAAATTATTTGCATTGCACAAAAATAAATATCAAGAATATTACATTAAAAAATAGTGTTTTGAAAATACTGAAAGCACTTTTAACATAAAAAAAATGTACTGGTTATAAGCAAATTAACAATACATTTAACTGCAGAAAATATTAATAGAATATTTAAATATAAAGCATTTCTTATGTTGGGAAAAGCAACACATGTGGTTTAAAGGCAGTGGCTGGCTGAGAGGAAAACAGAGCACAAAGAACAGACATAAGGCTTTAACATATATTTTTTCTATAAATGAAATTTGAAATAAGTAAACACATAAATGGGTAAGATATATGAACAGGCAATTTAGAAGATAATGAAATAAAAATGATATGAAAAGATACTTATACTCACTGTAAAACCCAGAGGAATGCAAAATTAAATAGTAGATAACCCATATTTTGCCCACAAAATTTATAAAGCTTTAGATGTTGATAATATCAGTATTGACAGAGATCTGGAAAATGGGCACTTTGAGATAATATAGTGAAAGTATAGATTGGTCAAAATATTCTATTTGACAATTTTAAGGCTGCATTAAAAAATGACATACCATTTTACACATTTAGGCATATACTATAACAATGTCTTGGGTGTATAAAAATATATATATGTACATATATATGTAGGAGAGTCATTGCAATATTGTAGTTGCTTTAGAAACAGTGAGAAACTTAAATGCTCATCAGTTGAAAAATTGCTAGATAATGTGTATGATGTTCATCTGATGGAATAGTACATGTAGGTAGCATAGGAGCAAACTCAAAAGATACGTAATGTTTTGTCTTGAAAATATCAAGTTGGAAGTATATATTATTATAAAATTCCATTTAAAATTATGTATATTTATATAATTATTGCTCTCTATGCAACACACATAGGCTAACATATGCTTGAATAATGAAAGCTTCATGGGTTTGTATCAAATTATTAACAATAATTATCTCTGAAGGTTGTGTTGGAGGGAGGGATGAAGGCAAGGAAAATTTTCACTTTCCACATTCTATGTTTCAAGAAAAAGGTGACAGAATAGCAGATTTAAAAATAAAAAACTTTTATCTTTTTGCTTTTAAATAGTTTTCAAAGTAAATTTTTAAAAAAGTAAGTCATAGTGCTAAACGGCTGTTAAGGAAGTAGGGCCCAAGCTTTGAGGGTCAGTTAGGGGTGGTCCTGAAGTGCTGTTAAGGAGATGGAACTCAAGCTCTGAGTGTCGGTTAGGGATTGTGCTAAAGTGTTATTAAGGCAATGCGAAGATACAAGGAATAATTTCTATTCTTTTAAATTTGCTTAAGTTAGACTTGTGTCCTAAGATATGATCAATTTAGGAGGATGATCCATGGGCTGATGAGAAGAATGTATATTCAGTTTTATTAGGATGAAATGTTCTGTAGAGGCCTTTTAAGTCCATTTGTTCTAGGGTCAGATTTAAGTCTAATATTTCTTTGTTTAATTTCTTCTTGGAGGATCTATCCAAAACTGTCAAAGGGTGTTAAAATCTCCAACTATTATAGTGCAGGAAGATATCAAATTGTTCATATTCATTAGGCTAAATTTGGTGTCTTTATTTAAAGAAAGTGGTCCTCATCACCAATGGTGAGGGTGGGGAGCAACAAAGGGAGTAAATGGACAGAAAACTTTTTTACCTCCTTCTGTTTGTTGGAAATACTACCCTGTGTCATCTACCTTCATTTTCATCTCATTTTGTTCTTTCTTCTTGCCTTTATCTTTCCCTAGGACTTTTGTTTGCATTTCCTTTTTTTTTGAGACAGGGTCTCAAGCTGTCACCCTGGGTAGAGTGCCGTGTTGTCATAGTTCACAGCAACCTCTAACTCTTGGGGTCAAGTGATCCTCTCACTTCGGTTTTTCTATTCTTAGTAGAGACAGGTCTTGCTATTGCTCAGACTGGTCTCAAACTCATGAGCTCAAGCAATCCACCTGCCCTGGCCTCCTGGAGTGCTACGATTACAGTCGTGAGCAACTGCACCTGGTCTCATTCGTTATTTCTAAGTGGTCACATTGTTGTAGGATGACAAGGCCCAATGGAGAGAAAGAACACCAAAACACTGTGTTTAAAAAAGGAAAGGCTTCATTCCAACTGGTGGAGCTATGGCAGACAAGTGTCCAAAATGGCTGTACTCCCTGACTGGCTCAGACTTCTTTATTTCTCCAGACAGAAATTCTGGCCTATGGGTACCTTTCTCATTAGTCAGTTTGAATCAAGCTGGAGAAGCAGGCTTGGGCTTTTACAGAACTGTGGGCTTTTACAGAAGCAGAAGCAAATATTATTTTCCTGGTCCCAGAGAGTTAATTTTCTACAGACTCCTAAGAGCTGAGTGACCACAGGGAGGATCTTGCAGGTGTATCCTTATGTTCTCCTTGAGAAGAATCTGTTATCTTAGACCTCCCTTTTTCTTGGTATCCTCTGTCAATGTCATCTTATATGTTATATATTCAGACATGTAAATAACTTAAAATTTTCTTGATCTTCTTGTTATAGATGATGCTTAAAGGTCTGCTTTTCTTTTCAAACTTCAGTCTGTTTTCCTTTCATAGTTCTTCAGGATTTATCCACAGATTTCAGGATTTTTGTTTCTTAGTCCTCCTCAAATGGGGAGTAATAGCCAGATTTAGAGTTTGCTTAAAGATCAGATTCAGAGATTTCTGTGGATCCAATTTTTGGCCACCTTCTGAGAAATTTAAATGTCTTTATGGTATCCCCAGTGGCAGTGGCAGTTGTGGAAATGTGACTTATAGCTCAATTCTCCCATATGTATTTGGTAAATTTTCATCCAGAGATAGACAGTTTAGTGCAGTGGTTCTCAATCTTCCTAATGCTGTGACCCCCTATGGTTGGGGGTCACCACAATGTGAGGAACTGTATTGAAGGGTCGTGGCATTAGGAAGGTTGAGAACCACTGGTTTAGTGTAAGGGGTAAAAGTGAGGTTTCTGATGTCATAATGTTAGGTAGAAAGCTAGAAATCCAACTGTCCTAGGGAAAAAGGACAAAGTTGGGATCCCTAGGACCTTGTATCATATTGTTGTAGGAAGACGAGGCCCAACTGAGAGAATGAGCACCCAAACACCACATTTATAAGGGGAAGGGCTTTATTCACCAGCCGGGAGTTTACGACATAGAATTCCAAATGGCCATGCTCTCTGACTGGTTTGGTCTTTGCCTTTTTATTGACAGTCAAAAAGTTCCACCCCACAGGTACCCTTTTTATTGGCCAGTTTGAATCAAGTGGGAGATGCTATTCCAGCCCCTACAGAACTACAGGATTTCACAGAACTTGGAAATTTCCAAGTTCAGGAAGTTAAGTTTACAAATTCCCAAGGGCTGAGTCACCATGGAGAGGACCCTGCAAGTGTATCCTTGTGCTCTCCTTGAGAAGACCAGTTCTCCTAGACCTCACCCTTTTTGGGTATCCTCTCTCATTCCCCCCTTTTGAGACTCCAATATATATATATATATATATATATATATATATATATATATATATATATATATATATATATTTT
>CAUYON010125153.1:0-24386 GCA_963573935.1 Arctocebus calabarensis
GCGCCGGTAGTCCCAGCTACTTGGGAGGCAGAGGCAGGAGACTCGCTTGAGCCCAGGAATTGGAGGTTGCTGTGAGCTGTAATGCCACGACACTCTACCCTGGGCAACAGCTTGAGGCTCTGTCTCAAAAAAAAAAAAAAATTCCCTCTTGGTAGTACTTTTCCTGTATCCATTCCTGTTTGATTTCTTCTTTGTCCCAGTGGTGGGTGTAAAGAGTGTTATTTACTTTCCAGGTATTTGTGAATCTTCCTGTTTTCTTACAATTACTGATTTCTAGTTTCATTCTATAAAGGTAACAAAAGATACTTGGTGTGGGTGGCACCTATAGCTCAGTGGGTAAGGCACCAGACACATACACCAGGGCTGGCAGGTTTGAATCCAGCCCAGGCCAGTGAAAACAGCAATGACAACTGCAACAAAAAAATAGCTGGGCATTGTGGCAGGTGCCTGTAATCCCAGCCACTTGGGAGGCTGAGGCAAGAGAATCGCTTGAGGCCAGGAGTTTGAGTTTGCTGTGAGCTGTGATGCCACAGCACTCTACCCAGGGAGACATAGTGAGACTCTGTCTCAAAAAAAAAAAAAAAAAAGGTACTTGGTGTGATTTTAATCATTCTGAATTTGTGAAAATTTATTTTGTGATAAAACATATTATCTATCTTGGAGAATATTCTGTGTGATGCTTGAAATTTTTTTTCTGATGTGTGAATGTATCTGTTAAGTAAATTTGGTCTGTAGTGTTGTTCAAGTGTGCTATTTTTCATTGACTTTCTGTACGGATGTTCTATCTATTATTGAAAGTGGAATGTTGAAATGTTCTACTATTATTGCATTGATACCAATTTCTCTTTTCAGATTTGTCAATACTTGCTTTATATTCTTAAGTATTTTGATGTTGGATACACACATGCACACATATATACATGTTCATATATATATGTATATAGCTTTATGTTTTTCCTTTCTTTTTTTTTTTTTTGCAGTTTTGGTCAGGGCTGGGTTTGAACCCACCATCTCTGGCATATGAGGCTGGCGCCCTACTCCTTTGAGTCACAGGAGCAGCCCACTTTATGTTTTTTCTTTATGTAACTTCTGTGTTGTCCAAACTCCTGTCTTTGTTCTTAGTAGCCCTAAAAGATTAAGGTGCACCAAGTTCACATATATATGTATAATACATAGTATATATCTACAGTTGTTATAGCTTCCTGCTGAAATGACACTTTTATCATTATGTAATAACTTTCTTTGTTTCTGGAGACAGCTTTTGATGTAAAACCTTGTCAGCCAATGTGTGTCCTTGAATCTAAAGTGAGTGTCTTGTATATAGCTTACCGCTGAATTTTTGCATCCATTCAACCAATTTGTATCTTTTTATTGGTAAGTTTGGTGCATTTACATTTAAAGTAATTGTCAACAAGGATTCACTACTGCCATTTTCTTAACTATTTTCCATTTATCTTGTAATTCTTTCATCTCTCTTCCTGTCTTTTGTGTTTCTTATTTTGCATTGATAGTTTTTATTCTTTTTCTTTTCTTTGTGTAACTTCTATAGGCATTTTCTTTATAGTTACCAAGGGGCTGACATAAAATATCTTATAGTTATAAATCTACCTTAAGCTGATAATAACTTAACTCCCTTCCATACAAGAACTCTTCTTTTCCCTCTCCTCACCTTATATGCTATTGATGTCACAATTTATATCTATTTATATTATGTACCAATCCACATAAAAATTACAGTTGTTTTATTTATTTATTTATTTATTTATTTATTTATTTATTTATTTATTTATTTGTAGAGACAGAGTCTCACTTTATCGCCTGCCATAGAGTGCCATGACATCACACAGCTCACAGCAACCTCCAGCTCTTGGGCTTACGCAATTCTCTTGCCTAAGCCTCCTGAGTAGCTGGGACTACAGGCGCCTGCCACAATGCCTGGCTACTTTTTTTGTTGTTGTTTTTGTTTTTGCAGTTGGGCTGGGGCCAAGTTTGAACCCACCACACTCGGTATATGGGGCTGGCACCCTACTTGCTGAGCCACAGGCGCCACCCTACAGTTGTTTTAAATACTTTTGCCCTATATTTCATACAGCAAAATTAAAATATATTTACACAACTTTTATAGTAATACTATATCCTAGTTTTGTCTGAAGATTTATCTTTGCCAATGAGTTTTACACTTTGTGTCTCATGTCACTGTTTCACATCCTTTTGTTTCAACCTGAAGAATTACCTTTAGTATTTCCGGAAGGCAGGTCTAGTTACAATAAACTCCTTCAGCTTCTGTATCCCTGAGAACATCTTTGTTTCACCTTCATTTCTGAAGAATGGATTTACTGGGTATAATATTCTTGGTTAGCAGTTTTGTTTTTTTTCCTTTTAATACTTTATATATATCATCCTATACCCTTCTGGCCTACTAGCTTTATGTTTACACATGATCTTATCCAAAAGGCCGAGAAGCAATAAGCTTTATGTTTAAAAAAAAAAAAATCTGCTGGCTTAGCGCCTGTAGCTCAGTGGCTAGGGCACCAGCCACATACACCATAGCTGGCAGGTTCAAACCCAGCCTGGGCCTACCAAAAAATGACAACTACAACCAAAAACAACAACAAAAAAATAGCCAAGTGCTGTGGTGGGCATCTGTAATCCCAGCTACTTGGGAGCCTGAGGCAAGAGAATCGCTTAAGCCCAAGAGTTGGAGGTTGCTGTGAGCTGTGATGCCACAGCGCTCTACCCAGGGCGACATAGTGAGACTCTGTCTCAAAAAAAAAAAAAATCTGCTAATAGTCTTAAGGGATACTTCTTGAACACAGAAGTTGCTTTTATCTTGCTGCTTTCAAAATTCCATCTCTTACTTTTGAAAACTTTATTGTAATGTTTCTCAATGTCATTCTCTTGGGATTCGTCTTATATAGTGTCCCTTGAGTGTCCTGGATCTGGATTTCTATTTCATTCCCCAGATTTGGGAAGTTTTTCTGTCACTGTTTGAATATCTTCTCTCTCTCTCTCTCTCTCTCACCCTACCTTGTGAAAATCCAATAATGCAAATATTGGTCTGTTTGATGGTAGCCCACAGTCCTTTAAACTATTTTACTTTTTTATTCTTTTTAATTTTTGCCCCTGTGGATGATTCTCAATGCCCTGTCTTCAAGTTCATTCATCCTTTCTTCTGCTTCCTCCAGTCTGCTATTGAACTCCTCTATTGAATTTTCCAGTTATTATATTCTGCAACCATATAATTTCTCTTTGGTACATCTTTGCATTTTCTATCTCTGTGTGGAAATTCTCAGTTTGTTCATGCATTACTCTCATAACCTCAAAGAGCATCTTTATGACTATATTTTAAATTCTCTATTGGGTACATCACTTGTCTCCATTTCATTAGAGTTGATTTCTGGAGATTTGTCTTCTTTTGTTTGTAACATATTCCATTTCCTCATTTTCCTTGATTATCTTGTTGTATGAGATAAGACACCTTCTCCCAATCTTAACTGGCCTTGTGGAGGGTAAGAGATAAACCTAACCAATCAGCCCAACCAGAAAATCTAAGTGTCTCTCAAACTTCTGTGTTGTCCAAACTCCTGGCTTTGTTCTTAGTAGCCCTGAGAAATTAGGGTGCACCAAGTACTGCCATTGCCTTGAAACATAGATGGAAAAGTAGGGTTATTAGATGTGTACTCTAACACATTCTATCCTCAAGAGGAAAAGGGAAGTGCAGTGTATCTCCTATTTCCTCTGCACTAAGCTGGCAAAAGAATCTGTAGAATGCCTTCATTCTCACTCAAGACTACACAACTCTTTCATTTCTTTATATTTTGTTACCATCAGGGGCCTAGCAAGTTATAGCTCCCATCCACTGTCAGACTCAGATGAATTATTTGGAGGGTTGGCTCTATTTCTTGTTTTTTTTTTTTTTTTTTTTTTTTATTTAGACAGAGCCTCAAGCTGTCACCCTGAATAGAGTGCAGTGACATCACAGCTCACAGCAACCTCCAATTCCTGGGCTCACGCGAGTCTCCTGCCTCCACCTCCCAAGTAGCTGGGACAACAGGTGCCCGCCACAACGCCTGGCCGTTTTTTGGTTGCAGCCGCCATTGTTGTTTGGCAGGCCTGGGCTGGATTCAAACCCACCAGCTCAGGTGTGTGTGGCTGGCGCCTTAGCCTGTTGAGCCACAGGTGCCGAGCCTGGCTCTATTTCTTGAATGAGCCTGAGACACGAATTGTGTATGGGATGTTATCGTATATCCATTGAGGCTTCCAGAGGGATGCTTATCACCTGCTCTGTGAATTTCCAGATGAAGGCTAAAGGCCTGACCCCTAAGCAGCAGCTGATAAAGTTGGGATATTGGGTGTATAGTCAAACCCCTTCCAAGGATAAATTGGGAGCTGAGTGTTTCTGCCTACTCCCTTTGCTCTGAGCTAGGAGAAATGGCTACTAGTGATAGTGCTTGTACACTCTTTTAAAACTACCTGCTTCTCATCCTCTTTCAGGAAAACACACCCACCTCTTTCTTCTCTATGTAGCCTACAAGCTACATAGAGAAGACTCTTGACTTTTTTGTTGTTGTTGTTTTTGTTTGTTTGAGACAGAGTATCACTCTGTCACCCAGGCTAGAGTGCAGTGATACAATCATAGCTAACTGTGTCTTATGAATACAGACACATCAATTCCCAGAGCTAGATGAATTAGAAGGTGGTCCCTTAAGTGAAAGCTGTAAAAGCTGGAGTGCTCAATGTGTGGACAAACTCCATCCAGGGGGAAGCTGGAGGCCTAATTTTATGTTTGGGTGAAATGGAGAGTCAAGGAGAGAATGACAGTAAAGCGCTTACATGCCTATAGACCTCCTAGAAGTGTTTATCTGCCCCACCAGTTACCAGATTCAGGCTAGTTAGAAGCCCAGTACTCAGGCAGCAGTTGGAAAAATGTGTAGACAAATATTTTCCAGGGAGAAACCGAGAACTGTACATTTTTGCCTGCTTGCTCTGCATTGAACCTGGAGGACATCCACCAAATGTGTTCACATTTGCTTAAAATTCCCTCTTTTTTCTGTGGTCTCAGGTGACTCACAAGTGCTGAAAACCCTATCTACTTCCAGAGCAATGTGATTTAGGAGCCTAGCCCTCATGTGGGAACTAAGTTGGGTAGCTATATGTGCAGCTCAAAGACTTCACCCTTCAGGGAGCTTGGATTTGAAGATTCCCTCCCACTTGTGAGACGCTGTGCACAGGTTGAGATTTATGGTGTATGTAGATGTCTTGGATTTATCAACCCATTTTGATGGGGATGTTATGGATATCTCAGTTGCTCAGGTGTAGAATCTCTTGGCTTTTTTGTTGTTGTTGTTTTTGTTTGTTTGAGACTGAGTATCACTCTGTCACCCAGGCTAGAGAGCAGTGATACAATCATAGCTAACTGTAACCTCAAACTTCTTGGTTCTAGCAATATTCCCACCCCAGCCTCCCAAAGTACTGGGGTAACAGGCATGAACCACTGCAGCCTGTCTAGTTTCTGAATTTCTCTTAGAACTGGTCTGCATGTAGTTGTTTATCTGGTACATCCATAGAAGGGAAGGTCCAAGAACCTCCTATTCTGTAATCTTTCTGTGCCAAGTGAATCAAAAACCAGTTGATGTCTGGCTTGGCACCTGTGGCTTAACGGGCTAAGGTGCCAGCCACGTACACCTGAGCTGGCAGGTTCAAATCCAGCCTGGACCCGCCAAGCAACAATGACGGTTGCAACCAAAAAATGGCCGGGCATTGTGGCGGGCGCCTGCAGTCCCAGCTACTTGGGAGGCGGAGGCAGGAGAATTACTTGAGCCCAGGAGTTGGAGGTTGCTGTGAGCTGTGATGCCATGGCACACTATCCAGGGTGACAGCTTGAGGCTCTGTCTCAAAAAAAAAACAACAAAAAACAGTTGATGTCTATATAACAAGAATGTGGACCAGCTTGCCAAGTCCTTTTCGTTCAACCCTTAGGTGTATCATCATGTTGCCTACCTGGATACTTGCTCCTCTCCCACAAAGGGGTCCTCCTAGGATGAAGATAGCACCAGAAATGATGTTACTGGTTCAGAGACCCTCTGATTTCACTGAACTAGACGGTTCAAGGTCGGGTGTAGACCAAAATTGCTCAAGTCTCCTTTCCTATTGTATTAGCTCAATACAATTCTCTTTGAAATACAAACATCACTTTTACCTCATTTCTTTCAAATATAGCTATTAACAATTGTGCATCTTTGCTATTCTATTCCCTTCAAGCCTATAGGACATCATTACACTTATATTGTGAGAAACTTTCTTAGTGTTTTTCTAAACTCCTTATAGCTTCTCTGGGTCTGTTGCTACGCTTCTTGCCTATTAGTACCTGACTGCACTGATGTTTATCCCCTTTCTCCTATTAGTCTTTTAGCTGTAATCTACTGAATAAAACTGATAGAGCTATAGAAGTTTCATTTATTCAGTGCATAATTCTAAGCATTTACCCCGTACCTGGTCTCTGCCCATACAGATGATTAAATTATTAGTTGCATAATTGCTATTCAATTACAAGCATGGTAGTTAAGGAAGGTAAAACAAAGAGACAGGGATTGAGGGGAATTTTCTAGGTAAAAGAAAATAGTCAACCTACCTGAGTACTGCTGGATAAGGGTAGGGACAATGGAGAGAGAAATAGTCATGTCTTTGATAATTGTGAGGTAGTGCTTGCTTCGGCAACACATATACCAAAATTAATAATTGTGAGGTAGAATTCATAGGACTTGATGACTGTATGGATGAGGTGTCTTAGTCCATTCTAGCTGTTTTAAAAAACTACTATAGATTGGGTAGTTTATAAACACCAAAAGTTTATTTCTCATAGTTCTGGAGCCTGGAAAACCTAAGATCAAAGCGCTGGAGGATGTGGTAGTGGTGAGGGTCATTTCATAGATGGTGCCTTCTTATAGGTCCTCACATGGTGGGAGGTGTTAGCTAGCTCTCTGCAATCTCTTTTACTTTTTTTTTTTGTAGAGACAGAGTCTCACTTTATCGCCCTCAGCAGAATGCCATGGCGTCACACAGCTCACAGCAACTTCCAACTCCTGGGCTTAGGCGATTCTCTTGCCTCAGCCTCCCAAGTAGCTGGGACTACAGGCGCCCACCACAATGCCCAGCTATTTTTCTGTTTTGCAGTTTGGCTGAGGCCCGGTTTGAGCCCGCCACCTTCGGTATATGGGGCCGGTGCCCTAGTGGATGAGCCACAGGCACTGCCCAGCCTGCAATCTCTTTTATAAAGGCACTAATCTTAATCATGAGGGCTCTGCCTTCATATATAATCAACCTCCCTCCTACTTACACCACAACCTTAGAATGTCAACATATAAGGGGAACATGAACATTCAAACCACAAAGAAAGGCTATCTGTTGATAGCATGATTACTTATCTAGATGTGATAGCTTATACTGGAGGCAAACAGGGGGCTAAAAGCATGAGTTCAGTTAAGGACATGTGAGGGGTTTTTTTTGGGGGGGGGGCTTTTTTGAAAGTGTCTCAATCTATTGCCCAGGTTGGAGTGCAGTGGCAAAAATCATAGCTCACTGTAGCCTCAATGCCAGGGATCAAGCAATCCCCCTGCCTCAGCCTCCCAATGTGCTGGGATAATAGACTTCAGCTACTATGCCTGGCGAGGACATGTGCTTTGACACTTAAGAGACATCCAAAAGATGATCTCTAGAAGGTACTTGAATATAGGGATCTGAACCACACAGAAGAGAAATGTGAGTTAGAACTAAAGTGAGATCTTTTATAGCCACTGAAATGTCCAATCTCACTTGGGGAGACCATTTACCAAGGTGAAAGGAGAGTTCATGCCAACTAACAGAAGCACATTAGAATTTGGCTATTCAAAATGTTAAAAGATTAACAGGAGATCAGTGCTGGTTCTAGAGAGAAGATACTTTACCCAGCACGTGTGAGAAGCAATAAGTATCCATGTCAACAAGTGTATGGATCACGGGCCTGTAGCTTCATAATGATGAAGTGGGTCAGAGGCTAGAAGGTGATGTGGGGTTCCTTCTCCAGTCTCAGCGCGGTAATTTCCTAGAATCATGGGATGGAAATTCAGGTTGATCCTCAACATTCCCACTCGTGTTACCCTCTTGCTGATGCGACGGAAAGACCTAAGGACTCCCTCAGCAAATATTCTCACCCCTACTGCCCAATTTACACAGACACCATCTAGCAGGGTTCAGTGGATGTGTGGCAAGGTCCCGGCCAAACCCATCGGCTAGATCTCCACCGCTCACGGCACCCCAGCCATACCAGGACTGCGCAGGCGCGGCTGGAAGCGTGTACCGGAAGTGGCTTTGCACTTCCGTTTCCTGGGCAGCGGCCCCTTGCAATGTACCTCCTGGTAGCCATTTCCGCTGGTCTGGGCATTGGCTACCGACATGGAGACCTAGGGTCTCCTCGAGCCCGCGCAAAGCCTTCTGGGAGGCATGCGCAATCGCTACCCCGAGTCCCACCTTTACGTGGCCATTCACGCCGCTCCCCTGGGGAGACCGGAGGTGCCTGGCCACGTACCCCTACCCCATGTCCCACCTTTACGTGGCAGCCCATGCCGCTACCCCGGGGAGACTGGAGCTACGTGGCCCTGTACTCCGGAGACCGTGGAAAGGCGATCGATATCTAGTGCGGTCTTCCGGAAATAACGCCGGAATTTTCTAAGGAGTTCAAACAGCCAGCAATTTTACTTACTTTATTAAGTGGTGCGAAATCATTCATTCACCCTCTCCAAACCACAATCCCACCGGTCTTCAAAATCCACCTCATTACCATCTAAAACCACTGAAGTGTAAAAAAGAAGGAAGTTCACCGCCTTGCTATCGTCACAAAATACCATTTATTAGATGACAAATTGCACATCAGATAAACATAATCACTGCCTGTTGAGAGCTTGCAATCTAGAGCTAAGACGGATGAAATGCACCAAAAAGTGACAAACAGTAGAAGTGCATACAACAAATATACTTCTGAGGTATCCAAAAGAACTAGAGATTACAGCACATTCTTAAGTTTATATAGATGAATATTTATATTAAATCTCCCTCCCCCACAGACTTAATGCAAGAAGGAATGTCAATTTAAAAACAAGAGACGAAATACCTGTAGTCGTCATGACGGGCCTTAGAAAGATGGGTAATGATCATCTTTATATTAGATTAACAGCTCTCCTAATCTATAAAACTAAAACACAGGAACAGATACACTTATAATGAAGATCATTTTGTTACTTTTTAAACAGATAAAGGAAAACACTTTCCTGCTAAAATCCCACAGGGATAACAAGTTTAATGAACATTCAAAATAGACTCTTCACTCATATAACTTATCCTCTTTGTACACATATGCAGTAAGGTGCAGATTACTTTCAACAAAACCTGCAGTTTACATTGTATAACATTGTATGCTACAGTCATCAGAACACTCCCACTTAATTACATGGAATCTCAGGAGGCAAAGACTCAATATGACATCTTTTGTGAAATGTCATTTGTTTTGTGTTTTAACTCCTTGAATTATTGGGTTGGTTAGTTATTTTCTACATTAAATGAGGAGCTGTGGATAGACTATTACCTGTTGCTCTAAACAAAACTATTTTGAGTCCGACTCATTCAAGGAATAAATTCCACCTCTTCTTAAATTACAAAATGTAAACTGCAGACATCTGAATTACATTGAGAAAATGCTGTTTTCATCAATGATGAAATATCAGAACCTAATAGTCCAACAATCATGTTAAAGAATTGTGGCATAGGCATTTTCATCAGTGTATTAACGATAAAAAAAGAAATTTGTTTTAGTCAGTTTCTTCCACCCCAACTTTTCACTCTACAAGGTCTGTCAACATCTATGCTGTACAATGTTGCTATCTAAACCTACTAATAAATTCTTGCATTTAGGTTTTTCATTTCTATGTTAACTTTTATCCAGTATTTGTTAATAGCACCTAACACAGTAGGCTCTGAGTCAATGACAATTTTATGAAATCTCCATCAGTTGACACTAAATAGAAGGATGAAAAAACCATCATTACAAAAACAGCCTAAAACTTACCAGTAGACACACCTTTTTTCTCAATTCCCTGGGGACATAGCAGCTTGAATTACATCCAGCAAATGTTTTTATGTACAAGTGCACAATAAGGCAACAATTGAAAATACACCTATTTCACAGTAACTGACACTCAGGTGGGGTTTTTTTTTTTTTCATTTTTTCTGCATACCAATCATCAACAATATTATACCAAAAAGCCACAATATTGCACTATGTGTATGTTAATATTTCTGTAAAAGTATTACTTTTCTAATCTTCTATGGAGGTTTTTCATAATCTTCCTAAATATGGAGAGTAAGTAAAATTACGAATAATAAGAGGTTAAATGGGAAGGAAGCCTCAACTGGGAAGGCAACATTTCCATCCTGAGGTGCAGAATAGGATGTATACTTTAAGAGAAAAAAAAGGGGAGGGATGAGAGTGCCCATCTTTTCTATTAGCTCCATTCTGTCCAAGTGCCTAAAATACTCTTCTCTACTGCCCCTCTCCCTACTTCTGCAGCAATTCTGCTAGTAGAGTTATGTTCTGTTATATTCCTCATCCTGAAACTCTTCATTCAGAGCCTCTCTTGTGCTAATTGGGCATCATGTTGGTTTCTCCTTCTGAGGGCAGAACAAAGAGAACAGGGAGTTGTGTTTTTGCTTACATTTAACAAAGATCCTTATATTCCAGAGCTGGCTAACCTAGAGACTATCTTTGTACACAATTCAAAGTACCCCAGACAGATAGACCTATTAAAGACTGCAGGGCCTCATTTTTTTAAGTTTAAGACCTTAAAGCCCTGGCAGACTGGTATCCTAAGAATGGAGACATCAAAAACAAAGAGCCAGATCTGACCCTGACATAAAAAGCACACGGTCTCCATGGTGGCTCTGCAAATGAGAATGACAAAAAGCGAGGGAAGTAGGCAACCTGGATTAGGGTTGCTGGTTTCAGTTTTTCTGTCACCTGAATATTATCTCCTTGCCCCTAATCAGTGTTAAGAGCTTAGCTCCAGTAGCCAGCATGTTTTTGTATATTAAGTTCTGAATCTGCTATTCTGTAGGGAGACCATCTTTCAGGTACTACCTTCCATCCCATTAGTCCTTAAGAAGCCTTTCTTTTTGCTTATGAGACTTCCTAAGAATAATTCCATTTTAGACAATACTATACTTTCATACTATTAAACAGAATAATACATCCCACTCAAAAGCACATATAAGTATTGTTTTGCTGATAGGTATGCAATCAATTTCATGTTAAAGAGAAATTCTATTATGAATGTATATTTACAACATTCTCTAATTCTTTAACATTAATAACCATACTATTAACAATATTTTGTTCCAATATTTATGTATAACAGTATCTAAAGACATACATATTACCAAATATTTTGGTTAAAATCTAACAATGTTCTGTATGTATTTTTTCTTTGGAGATGGAGAGGAAATGTTATGAGTGTTTAAAAAACAAACAAACAAACAAACAAACCCAACTAAAAGATTCAGGACTATGCCCTGAAAAGTTTGAAATCTCTTACCTGATTACAGGAATTGGAGTTCAAACTTGAAGTCCTGAGGAATAGTCTTTTGCTGTATAACTGTACATGTAAGGCAGGCTTTGGGTAAAGCTCAAGGAGAGTGAAGCGGTTCCAGGATGCAAGTTACACAGGGCAGCCTCCAAGATGACCATCCTCACCTACTGATCTCACCCTCTCCGGCTGCCCAAGGTGCTAGTACGTGTACATGATGTAAATGCCAACAAATAATGCAGTGTTGCAGGACGCATGGCCTTGGGAGTTAGAGAGACCCAAGTTTAAATGCCAGCTTCACATAATGTGGTATTTTTTGTATGCTGGGCCAAGTACTGACTACCCTGTGAGGGCTTCAGTTTATTTATTTACAAACAAGGACAGTCTTTGTTCTGTCACAGATTTATTCTGAAGATTAGATAGTATACCTAAAGTATCTAGCATGCTCACTAAGAACAGCTATAAGAAACAATTACTCGTAACAAAACAGATAATGTGCTTTGTAGAGATACGGAGACAAGTCACCTTGGAGAGGACAAAGACTTCCCCTCCTCTCCAAGTCAGGTCTAGCCTCCAGAAAAGGTTGTAGTCAGGTTGCCAAAACTCCTTGCAAATAACTGGGTCATAAATGCCAGTACTGTCCCTGGCATCAGATCTGAGAATGGGAACTCCATGGACACTAATAGCCATCAAGATACCAACTAGTACATCCACTGGGGAACTTTTTACAGGAGGAGAGGAAAAAGGTTTCTAAACACCTCTAAAAATTTGCATGTAAAATAATCTCATAAAAATATTACATTCAAACAGTTATAGCCAAAAAAGTACAAAAAGGATATAAAACCACTTACTTTCCAAGATGCATCTGCAAAACTGTCAAAAAAATAAATAAAATCTTCCAAAACATAGAAACAACATAAACAAAATTAAAAGAACTCTAGCAGTAGCCTTCATTTTAATGAAAGCTGAATTTAAACAGAAATTCTGTATCTTTGTCTGGCTCATATGAATATAATTTAAAAAATAACTGAGTTAGAACCCTGGCTTCATTTACTATGCGATATTGATTATGCTTCCTGTTATAAAATAGAAGTAATACTGCCTAAAACAAAGTTCTGGTGAAAATTAAATATATGTGAAATACATATAAAGTGCTTAGCACAGTGCCTGGCACATAAACAGTAACTATTTTCTTACTGTACAGATACTGAAAAGCCACTTGTTATATTTACTTGGCGTTTTTCATATGGGTACGTTTATGAGTAATGAGATGCATAATTGCCCTGAAACTTTTTCCACACACGGTACATTTAAAAGGTTCCTCTGCTGTGTGGCTCTTCTGGTGCCATTTAAGTTCTGACTCTGATGTAAAACATTTTTCACATGTTTTGCATTTATGGGGCTTTTCCTCTGCATGAATGTCCTGATGAGAAATAAGCTCAAAGAAAGACGGAAAGGTCATGTCACAGTCAGAACACTGTAAGGGTTTGAATCTTGAGAATGAAAAAAAATCGTCATCATCATCACTGCGGCGTTCAGAGTCCTCCTTGTGGGCCTTCTCAGGGAGAGCAGGACGTGGGGGCTCCTCAGAGCTCTTCACCTGCTCATTGTGCTGGCACTGAGGGGATGATGGGTGTGCTTTTTCATCCACAGGAAGATCTGTTTTCTCACTGAAATATTTACTAAGGTTAGCACATTCATAGGGTTTTTCCACATTGTGGGTTTTCTGATGCTCTGCCAATCCAGGGAGCCACGTAAAACTCCTCTCACATATGCTACATGTATAGGGTTTCTCCTTTATGTGGCTACTCATGTGCCGAGACAGGTGAGAATGCTGACGAAAGCTGGCACTGCACTTGGCACACTTATAAGGCTTCTCACCAGTATGGATTCTACTGTGTGTCCTCAGGTTGGCTCTATGATTGAAAATCTTTCCACAGTCACCACATTTATACTTCTTGTCTCCCGAATGAATTTTCTGATGCAAAAGAAGGTATGAATTATCACTGAAGCTTTGGTCACATTCAGAACACTTGTACACGTTGTTGGCTTCTTCCCAGGGAAATTCTAGAATTTCAGAAAGTGTTCTAGTTCCTAAACATTGAGATAATTCTACTAATGGGGTATGGTTTTCAATGGTAACTAAAAGACTTATGAACTTTTTCTTGTAAGGGGGAGCTGCACCTGACATTTTCCCTTCGGAGTTTCCAACTCCATCCTCAGAGGGGTTTTCTGAGTACTGGACAAGGGGTGCCGTAATGGGGTAATTTTCTAGGGTAAGCTCTTCAAGTTTCACAGACTCTAGGCTTAAATGGTGATTCACCTCAGTCTTGTTTTCCTCTCCTGTTGATAAAAACAAAACAAAGCAAAACATAGACAACATCTTCAAGCGGTATGGGAAAACAAGCTCAAGTAGTTACAAGTAGACAAGAAAACTGTAGGTTGGTTATCCTACAATCCAGACACTGATAAATATACAAAATCAGGAAGACAGCAGACTCTCCTGGTTTCCCAAAAGATCCAGTTCTAGGTGAACCTGCAAGGGGGAGGGAGCAGAGAATAGCTATAACTAAGTCAGAGGTCAGCGGGATAGGTGCTAAGGGCAATCTTGGTAGACATTGTCTAGAGGTGAAGTTTTCTTTTCTTTTCTTTTTGAGATAGAGCCTCAAGCTGTCACCCTGCATAGAGCGGCATGGCATCATAGCTCATAGCAACCTCCAATTCCTGGGCTCAAGAGAGTCTCCTGCCTTCACCTCTCAAGTAGCTGGGACTACAGGTGCCCACCACAACACCCCGCCATTTTTTGGTTGCAGCCATCATTGTTGTTTGGCGGGCCCGGGCTGGATTTGAACCCGCCAGCTTAGGTGTACGTGGCTGGTGCCTTAGCGTGTTGAGCCACAGATGCCGAGCCGAGAGGTGAAGTTTTCCCATTAGTCTGTTTAGGTCTCAAGAACTTTTCATCATTTAAGCGCTCTCAAGTAACAGGTGAGCACTTACAATTAAAAAAGAAATTAGATTAATATTTATTAAGAAAGAGGGCATGTTGAGTATTTTTCTATTTTAACAGAGAAATATACAGATTATCAGAAATAGTTTTATTAGCACCAGAAGAGGTCTCCAAAATTTTTCTCACTGAGGGAAGATCAAGGTAGAACTGCTGTGTGTACTGTAGACACATAACACCCAGTCATAACTTGGGCTTGTCAAAAAGCAGTCTTTTTTTCCGAATATTCTTCTGAAGAAAACAGCTCATAGCATCTACATGGGGTCTCGTTAATAATGTTTGGCTTGGTATTAGTCTGTATGTGCATGAGGAAACTACTCAAGACCACATAAAGAACCATCAAAAAATTAATGTATAGGGCAATAATCAGAGTTCACACAATAGTTCATGTTCCCACCAGACAAACTGGAAAGACCCTCTAATGCAGTGGTTCTCAACTTTCTTAATGCTGTGGCCCTTTAATACAGTTCCTGTGGGTCGCAACCCACAGGTTGAGAATCGCTGCGCTAATACATATGAAAAACACTGCATTAGCAGTAGGTCAAATCATCTCTAGGACAAAGGTTGATCTGAACCCAATCTAACAAAACAAAACAACACACTTTGAAAGGATCAAACTGGGCTTGGCGCCCATAGCTCAGTGAGTTGGGCGCCAGCCACATACCCTGAGGTTGGCGGGTTCGAGCCTGGCCCAGGCCTGCTAAAAGACAATGACAACTGCAACTAAAAAATAGCCGGGCATTGTGGCAAGCACCTATAGTCCCAGCTACTTGGGAGGCTGCGGCAAGAGAATTGCTTAAGCCCAAGAGTTTGAGGTTGTTGTGAGCTGTGATACCACGGCACTCTACTGAGGTCAACTTTAGTTTTTGAAATACAAGAAAATCCAGCATCCAACAATGAAAGAGTTACAATGTCCAACAGTCAATAAAAAAATTAGCAGGAAAGTAAAGAAGCAGGAAAATATGACCCATAAGTAGGAGAAAAAAAATCAATAGAAACATATCCAGAAAAGACAAATAGCTATTACATATATATTCCATATGTTCAAAGAGATGGAGAAAAACATGAATATGACAAAGAGAGAAGTAAAAGATATAAAATATGAGTTATGGGATCATTTACATACTCAACCTATATTCCTATGTCAGAGATAAAACCTACTCAGGCACAGCAATACATCTGCATCATCTCATCTTAGGTGAGAAAGACATAGCACATCTTTAAGAGCAAATCAATTTTCAATCTTTTTTTTTTTTTTTTTTTAGACAGAGCCTCAAGCTGTTGCCTGGGTAGAGTGCCTAGAGTGCTGTGGCATCACAGCTCATAGCAATCTCCAACTCCTGGGCTAAAATGATTCTCTGGCCTCAGTCTCCCAAGTAGCTGGGACTACAGGCGCCTGCCACAATGCCTGGCTATTTTTTGGTTGTAGGTGTCATTGTTGTTTGGCAGACCCAGGCTGGATTCAAACTCACCAGCTCTGGTGTATGTGGCTGGTACCTTAGCTGCTTGAGCTATAGGTGCCAAGCCATCAATTTCTAATCTTTAGCGAATGATAGTAATCTATATTTATGGGATTTCCCAAGTGAAACTACAATTTGACTGCATTAAATGGTGGGCAAGACTTTTCCTTTCATGCAAAATCAGTCACTGTACAAGATTTTTGTCCTTAAGAAATCTCTCTATGGCTCAGTGCCCATAGCACAGTGGTTTTGGTGCCGGCCACATACACCAAGGCAGGTGGGTTCAAACCCAGCTGGGGCCAGCTAAACCAACAATGACAAATGCAACAAAAAAATAGCCAGGCGTTGTGGTGGGCACCTATAGTCCCAGCTACTGGAGAGACTGAGGCAAGAGAATCGCTTAGGCCCAAGAGTTTGAAGTTGCTGTGACGCCTTGGCACCTTACTGAGGGCAACACAGTAAGATTCTAAAGAAATCACTCTACTAGCTGGGCAAGGTGGCTCATGCCTGTAATCTAGCACTATGGGCAGCCAAATCAGGCAGATCTCCTCTTGATATGAGGAGTTTGAGACCAGCCTGAGCAAGAGCAAGACTCCCATCTCTACTAAAAATAGAAAAACTGAGGCAAAAAGATCTCTTGAGCCCAAGAGTTTGAGAGTGCTGTGAGCTATGATGTCACTCTACCCAGGACTACAGAGTGAGACTGTCTCAAGAAAAAGAAAAAAAGAAATCACTCTAACAAATTCAAATACTGTAATTTGCTTGTCTGTACCCTCACATTAACCTGAAATAAAAAAAGAGAAAGAAATGATGTCATGCTTTAAAACTTGCTCTTTCAATCACCTAAGGACAAGTCCCACTCTCCCACACCAACATGTGGACAAGGCATGAAATCCTCCTCCTAGAACTGATTAAAGTTCTAAAATGCAAGAAAAACAATTGCATTACCCATCAAGGCCACATCCTCAAAACACTCCTGTGTGGCATCTCTGCTGAGGGACTTCTGGACAGGGTTCAGACTCACACACTCCTCTTGAGAAAAATACACAGCCAGATCTTCAAATAGCATTGGTCCCTAAAACAACAGGAGAGCCCGACTCAGTACAAGAGGCTGCAGTGGAGCCTCTTTCTCAGTCTAGCAAGACTAAGCAGAGCCAGAAACATCATCAGCTTCAAGGGAGAAAAGGGCTTTGTGTGAAAGGTTTCTGAGTACGGGGATGGGGTATAAAAGGTTTCTTACAGGTAAGGTGGGGGTTGGGAAGAGAGTAAGCATGGGGATAAAGTTTGAGGCAGGAAAATAATGGATGAGGTAGCAACCCTTCCATTGGAAGGGGATGGAAAACATTAATAAGGATGCTCTAAGAGAAAGAATTAAACTGGGCAGCCCAAGAAAAATCACAAAAAGGATAAAAGGTTCCAGGGTTCTCCCAACATCTTTCCCTTCACTATTTCTTTTTTTTCTTCCCCATGACACCTCTTAATGGTGTGTGATTAAGAATCACCTGGGTTTATTATTATTATTCAACAGGTGTGGGGAAAAGGCTAGAAATTTGCAATTTTGAAAAGCATTCCAGAAAGACACTGAGAGATGCTGCTATAGACGTCTCCAAAGAGCTCTGCTCCCAGTTGGTGGTTCACAAAGGAAGATATTGGGAAGCCCCTTCTAAGTCCCTAGCCTAGAAATAAAGACAGTTTGATGAAAGGGCTATTAGGGGATCAGACACACTCCCCTCAGAACAGCAACATAGCGACGAACTTGGTTGGAAAAAAAGGTACCGCATCTCACCTGGGCCTCGGTTGTCGCGAGCGTGGACGCCATCTGGGGGAAGGGAGGGGGTGCCTTCTTCAAGGGACTTCGGGACACAGCTGCGAGGGGAGAGAACAGTCCCTAATGGGGCCAGTTCTGCTGCAAAGCTCCTCTACGTACCCCACAAGCCTCCCTCGATTCTGCCCAAACCCTTCAAGAACCTGAGCCAATGACTCCTCTCCCTGGCCCAACCTCGGAAAGGGCCCGCTTACCAATCCGGGACTAATGACAGCTCCGCGCTGCCGGGGCAGACAAAGCAGAAAACGACGCCCAACGAAAACGCGACGACCAAGGCCGCAGCCACTGCAAAACTCCCACGCTCCCATCCTCCCCCCGCCCCCCCGCAGCGCTGCGGGGAAAGCCGCCGGAAGCCACCTGGCCCTTGCCGCAATGTCTATCTGCCCTTTGATTGGTCAGCGTGCTCTGGAGGGGGCAGTCCTTCTGAAGGGTTGACCAATCGAACATCGGACTCCTCGCGCACGGAGCAAGCACGGTGTAGTTTCCTCTTTTTCCTCTAAGCAAGTGTTTCCGCTTCCGCTGACGGGGTCTCCCCGCTGAGCTCCGAGCCCGTTGACCCACTGAAGTGGACCCTTAGGTTGACCCCCGAGGAACGTAATGTGCCCGAGAAGAAGGAAAGCAACAAAGCTCGGCGACTTCAGAACTCGAAAAGGATCGGTAACGACATAGGGGCTCGGCCAGCGGTGCCCTCGGGGCATCAAATTTGGGCCTGGCCCGGGTGAAGTGAATGAGAGTCCGGTGGCCTGACCTGAGCAGCCTGCTGCGTCTTAGGAGAATTGTGGAGCAGTGCAATGTCAAGAGGTGTCTTTTTGTAAGGTCACGAGGTTCGGATCGGTTGCCGCGTTGCTAGTTTCCGATGCAAAGTATTCCGGAGGCGTTGTGCGTTGTACGTCGCGGCTGCAGCCCGACCGAGCCACTTTGGGCCCAGACCCCCGGCTGACCTCAAGCCAGAGTAGAGACATCGGTTGGCCCCACAGGACGTTATTTGACTCGTAAAACCTCACATTCGACTTACCCTAAGGCCAGATATCCCCCGTATTACTGATACTGACTGCCCTGGTACAGAGATTTGGAATTAGATCCTTGAGCTCCTTCCGAAGCCCTGCCACTTACTGGTTGGTAATCTTTTTTTTTTGTTGTCGCCCCTGCGGCATAGCTCACAGCAACCTCAGACTCTTGGGCTCAACCCAGTCTCTTGCCTCAGCCTCCTGAGTAGCTGGGACTCGAGGCGCCCGCGTCATCTATTTTTAGAGACGAGGTCTTCCTCTGGCTCAGTCTGGACTTGAACCTGTGAGCTGGAGCAGTCCACACTGCTCAGCCTCCCAGAGTGCTAAGATCACAGGCATGAGCCTGCACTCCAGGCCCTGGTTGGTAAATCTGACATTTACAACGTTGCTTTCCTCAGCTGCACAGGGTTCAGAATGCCTCCCCTGCCTAACTCAGGAGGTAATTTCAAAGATAATGAGATAAAGTGAAAGAAATTGTCAGTTTACGAAGGTGTTTGGGAAAGAAAAAGACGAGGATGATAAGTTCCTTGACAGAAAAGTCTTAAGTCTCAACATATTTTATTTATTTATTTTTTTGAGACAGAGTCTCACTATGTTGCCCTCGATATAGTGCCGTGGTGTCACAACTCACAGAACCTCAAACTCTTGGGCTTAAGCTATTCTCTTGCCTCAGCTTCTCAGGCAGCCTGGACTAACGCCACAATGGCCAGCTATTTCTTTTTGTTGTTGCAGTCGTCATTGTTGTTTTAGCTGGCCCGGGCTGGGTTAGAACCCGCCATCCTCAGTGTTATGTGACCGGCACCCTACCCACTGAGCCATGGGTGCTACCCATATAATAATAAAATAACATTTTATTATTCAAGTTGCAGGCAAGTGCCTGCACCTAAAATTTTTCTCAATGAATGGTTGCATGGTTATTAAAACAATATCAGGAGAGTTAACAACTTACACGATGGGATTTGGTGGACCATCAGATAGGATAGTCTCAGCAAGTAACAGAAAACCCACCAAAACATTTTTGAAGTGGCTCAGTGACAATATGTTACAATGAGTCCCAGTGCTTCCATATTTCTCCTCTGCCAGCCTTATGTTGATGAAGGTGACACTGGATTCTAGGTAATAAATGCAAAAATGTATCATGTCATGTAGACTTCCTAAGCCAGTTATTACCAAAAAAAAAGAAAAAAGATTATCATAACTGAGCCATGTGAAGTAGCTCACAGCTGTAATCCTAGCACTTTGGGAGGCAAAGGCAGGAGGATCACTCAAGGACAGGAGTTCAGGAGCAGCCTTAGCAAGAGCAAAAAATAGAAAAATTGGCTTGGCGCCTGTGGCTCAAGCGGCTAAGGTGCCAGCCATGTACACCTGAGCTGGCAGGTTCGAATTCAGCCTGGCCTGCCAAACAACAAAGACGGCTGCAACCAAAAACAATGGCCGGGTGTTGTGGCCTATAGTCCCAGCTACTTGGGAGGCGGAGGCAGGAGACTCGCTTGAGCCCAGGAGTTGGAGGTTGCTGTGAGCTGTGGTGCCACAACCCTCTATCCAGGGTGACAGCTTGAGGCCCTGTCTTAAAAAAAAAAAAAAGGAACCTTCTGAATTACCTGAGTTTTTGGTTGCTTAGATTGATATAAAAGTAGCTTAGCTTAAAATTTCCATTTCAGGCGGCCCCTGTGGCTCATTGAGTAGGCAGGGCGCCAGCGCCATATACCAAAGGTGGCGGGTTCAAACCCAGCCTGGGTGGAACTGCAAAACAGAAAAATAGCTGGGCGTTGTGGCCGGTGCCTGTAGTCCCAGCTACTCAGGAGGCTGAGGCAAGAGAATCTCTGTGTTGCTCTGAGCTGTGACGCCATGGCACTACCTAGGACAACATAGTGAGACTCTGTCTCAAAAAAAAAAAGAAAGAAACTAACCAGCTTGGTATATGGAGACCTAAACCAAAGGAATGTTCAGCATAAAGTCATGGTGCTGCTCACAGTCATCGTTTTTTTTTTTTTTTTTGAGACAGAGCCTCAAGCTGTCACCCTGGATAGAGTGCTGTGGTATCACAGCTCACAGCAACCTCCAATTCCTGGGCTCAAGCAAGTCTCTTGCCTCTGCTTCCCAAGTAGCTGGGACTACAGGTGCCCACCACAATGCCCGGCCATTTTTTGGTTGCAGC
Source organism: Arctocebus calabarensis (assembly GCA_963573935.1). Taxonomy (NCBI): domain Eukaryota; kingdom Metazoa; phylum Chordata; class Mammalia; order Primates; family Lorisidae; genus Arctocebus; species Arctocebus calabarensis. The sequence goes on from CAUYON010125153.1 coordinate 21,064, forward strand.
CATCATTGTTGTTTGGCGGGCCTGGGCTGGATTCGAACCCGCCAGCTCAGGTGTATGTGGCTGGCGCCTTAGCCCATTGAGCCACAGGTGCTGAGCCCACAGTCATCCTTTGTCTTGCTTTGTGTTTATATTTAATGGTATTCTTATTGCAGAGATGTCTGATTTTCAGCTCAGGTTCTCCCGATCTGGATTTGTGGCTCTTTCATCAAGAATAGAGGCTTTCATGATTCTTTGCTCTGTTCTCATTGTTACAAAGAAATAAACAGTAGCTTCCAATGACTAGAAAGGGAGCTTGTGGCATTAACACTCAGTGGATTACCAGAGATAGGGTTATCCCTGAAATGAGAGGGGCAACAAAATCTTCTCTGAACTTTCTAAGAGCTAAAAACATCAGAGATCTTTAACTATATATTCATCATAAATTCACATGATGTATTTTAATCATCAGAACGTAACACTCCTGCCCACCACATTTTGCAAGTGTCTGCATTTCTGCCTTTAACTTAATACCAACAATAATAACAACCTGTTTGTATTGAAATTCTTTCTATAGGCAATTATCTGTTTTCTCTATGAAAATTATCTTTTTAAATGTTGAAGATAGCCTTTATTACAAAAACAGTATATGTGCATTAAGAAAAAAATAGAAAATAAAAACACAACAGTTCTATCACCCATAGATCACTAGTGTTTATTCCATTTCCTTGGTGACTTTTAACATGATTTCCAGAATTAACTGCTGATTAGATTTGGGGTGTTTTTCATTCCCAGAAGGTACTGCTTTTTAGGGCTCATAACTTAAAAATTAGTATTTCTCTAGTTATTACAGCCTATTGTATCCTTCATGAGAAGTTATTAGTGATCAGAAATTGCCACAGGACCTTCTCATGTGCCCCTAAAGAGTCTAGGTAAGCAAGATTATCTTTCTCCTAACTTTAGCACAAGTTTTTCTTACAGGTGTTCAGAATGCCTGACTGAGTAGTTAGAACAGTGGTGTTCACTAGTCTCCAGTTTCTTATCAAAGGAAAAATGGCTACAATTGGTGCCTACAAGTTTTACTTGTGTAAAGAACAAGAGGCTCAGCCATGCCTGTGGCTCATTGAGTAGGGTGCCGACCCCATATACCAAGGGTGGCGGGTTGGAACCCAGCCCCAGCCAAACTGCAACAAAAAATAGCCGGGCGTTGCCAGGCGTTGTGGCAGGCATCTGTAGTCCCAGCTACTTGGGAGGCTGAGGAAAAAGAATCACCTAAGCCCAAGAGCTGGAGGTTGCTGTGAGCTGATGTCAAGGCACTCTGCCGAGGGTAACAAAATGAAACTCTGTCTCTTTAAAAAAAAAAACAAAACAAGAAAAGAACAAGAGGCTCTCACAATTTTGGAGCTGGGATCACCTCTAGATTAATATGTGTCTCTTCATCAGAAAAAGGCTTAGAACTCTAAAATGTACCTCCAGTATCTTAATCCCAAATTACTCAAATCCCAATTACCAAAAAACTACATCACCCTGGGCAGAGTGCTGTGGCGTCTCAGCTCACAGCAATCTCAAACTCTTAGGTTTAAGCAATTCTCTTGCCTCAGCCTCCCAAGTAGCTGGGACTACAGGCACCTGTCACAACACCTGGCTTATTTATTTATTTTATTTTTTTTTTGAGACAGAGTTTCACTACATCGCCCTGGGTAGAGTGCTGTGGCGTCACAGCTCACAGCAATCTCAAACTCTTGGGCTTAAGCAATCCTCTTGCCTCAGCCTCCCAAGTAGCTGGGACTACAGGTGCCTGCCACAGCACCCAGCTATTTTTTGTTGTTGTTGCAGTTGTCATTGCTGTTTAGCTGGCTCAGGTGGTTTGAACCCGCCAGCCTGGGTGTATGTGGCTTGTGCCCTATCCACTGAGCTATGTGTGCTGCCAAAAGAGAAGTTTCTTGGAAGCAAAATTGGTTCCTGGTTGTAGTAGTTTTGATCCATGCAGATATTATTAATAAGTCCCTGTGGCCAGCAGATGCCCTTTCCCTGGACTTGCTTTGACCGGGGTCTTCTAAACCAAGGGAGAATGAAATGACTTTAACTGGTTAGACTTATTAGGAAACATTAGAACAAGGGGTGGAATCATTGAGGGTGGAATGGTTTCTTATGGGACAAACACCTTGAATATTCCTTGTAGTAATACATGATACCTGACTGCAAGAATAGTCTTGAGGAAAAACGTGGTTCTTGTGTAAAATGCTTAATAGAGTGCCTGGCATATAGCCCTGGGGAGATACTTTTTTCTCATTTGTGTTTTCAAAGTTTGAATGGCTATATCATACATGTCCTCCTTAGTTTTGCCAGTTCATCTTACAGTGCTGTATAGTATATAGATAAGCTCTTGGAAACAGCAGGATGTTGTTAGTCTCCTGTTGCCTAGGGAGCATATCTCAAGCTCTAGTGTGTCTCTGATTCAACGAAGATGCTGTTGAATGCAGATTCTCCTTCAGCCTGGGGTGGAGCCCGAGGTGCTGCATTTTTAACAAGCTCCTAGGTGATGCTGGTGCTTCTGGACCACAGATCACACTTTGAGTAACAAGCATTTAAGTGAGGTTTATATGCTGAAGGAGCTTACAACTACATGTTCTAACCAATGGGAAAGGGGAGTGAGGGAGAGAAATTTCCCTTTTTTTTGAGACAGAGTCTCAAGCTGTCACCCTGGGTAGAGTGCTGTGGCTTCACAGCTCACAGCAACCTCAAACTCTCGGGCTTAAGTGATTCTCTTGCCTCTGCCTCCCAAGTACGTGGGACTACAGGCGCCCACCACAATACCCAGCCATTTATTTTTGTTGCAGTTGTCATTGTTGTTTTAGCTGGCCTAGGCTGGGTTCGAACCCACCAGCCTTGGTGTAGGTGATTGGTGCCTCCCCACTGAACTACAGACGCCGCCAATTTCCTTTTTATTTAATAGTAGGTTTTAGTTTTAGGGTTTTTTTACAGAAAAATTGAGTGGATACTACACACTTTCCCTTTGTCCATCTCTGCATAGATTTCCTGATTGTTAACATCTTTCTTGAGTTTGCAAACATTTCTTATAATTGGGAAACTAATTATTATTATACCCAAGCATCATTATAACCAAGATTTATTTACAGTGTATATGTACTGTACATTGATTAGCAGTTTCCTTTTTTTAACCCCACCTTTTTATTTTGAAAATTTAAAACCTCTTGAATATTTGAAAGAGTAATGCAGTGAACACCTATGTGCCCTTTATCTAGCTTCACCAGTTGTTAACATTTTCGTAATTTTCTTTTAATAATGTGACATGTCACTCTCATTCTTGTTTGCTGGTAAAAAAA
>CAUYON010125154.1:0-21230 GCA_963573935.1 Arctocebus calabarensis
GGGGAAAGGGGAGAGGGAGGGAAGGGGAGAGAGAGGGTGGGGGGAGATGGGACAAAGGGTGAGATCACATGTGTGGTACATATTCGAAGGGTCAGGAGAAAACTTCTAAATACGGATCAAAAATGTTTTCATATAGTAAACAAGAAAATCTCATGAATGTTATGTCAATCAGGTTGATAAAAATATCTCAGATTGCATGTGAAGCCCCCACACTGTACCCCATGGTTGAACTAATGTACACAGCTATGATTCAATAAAAAAAAAAAGGAATTGAAGATGTAATTGGAAACACATTGCCTTTTAAAACACATGTATTGTTTTTGAGTTTTTAATTATAATATAGAATATGTTCACTAAGAAAAGGTGAAAAGTATTCACAATCCCACTATCCCACCACAACCACCTTTAGTCCTTAGTAATAAGCCTTTGTCAACTGGGAAATGACACAGCTCCTGAGCCCAGGATGCAGAGAAGGCCAAAGCTGTACTCCTCACATTAACATCTTTCTCTGCTAAGAAAATAATTTTGTAATTTACATTCTCAAAAGATAAACTCCTATTCCACACACATTACTCTTCTGTGAATGTAATATTATTACATTCCTTTTACAAATCAGAAAATAGGGAGAAGACATTGCAAATCATTCCCTGGCTATTTGAGACAAGATTCGAAAGAAAATAACCACATTCAGTCATAGCAAGAGCATATTTTAATGATGATGTGCCACATGGAGGGATGCTGGAATTCCATCTCTGTAGCATGAAGACAGTCCCAACATCTCCACATGTATGTGATGCCTATGTAATCACAGGGGCAAAGTCAGTTTCATTATCTAATTCTGACTGATCTTACAGTGACTAAAAGAAATTACACGTGTAAGTTTTCCTCCTTGTGAAATTTCAGATACAGATGATAATACCTATACGTGTTTCATTTTTAATATACAGAGGGTGCCAAAAAATGTATACACATTTTGTGACGTTATCTGTGCATTACCTTATGGAAGTTGAATCGAAGGCACAGTTACTGGTCCAGCGTACTAGACTTGCTATGCACATCCTTTTTGCCTGCAATTCACATGCTTTTGGGGAATGATCAATTTTACTTCCAATAAGGTCTCCTAAAATGTGTATAGTATATACATTTTGGGGCACCCCTGGTATGTATTGATCCATTTAAATTCCACAGCCTAGAACTTAACTGGAAATCTTCTCCAAATGTTTTGCGGAGATGCCTAATATCACAATCTCACACGTACACATTGGTATAAACACAAGAAAGGAGGCACGAGGGGAAAAGGATTTCCCTGAGCCCCACCCAGCCCCTCAGGCCACAGTCCCCTCCCCAGAAGATGTGTATGCCGTTTTCACTGAATGTTACAGAGCCCCAGCCCCCACCACAAGTGTACCTATGTCATTTCCATGTATGTCATTCCAAATCCAAGCTAGAGTGAAGCCCTTCAAGGGAAATATTAGTCACATAAAAAGTTCTTAATAAATTCTGAAAAGATTTTCTTCTTTGTTCTCCTTCACAGAGCCTAGGATGACAGAGACTCTTAAAAAGAATATTAATAATTATTGTAGACTACCTTTGGGTTTTTTTAAAAAAAGAAAATATTTTAATGCTAACAATGTAAATCTTTTAAAAAATGTTATTAAGACTATTACACAGCTATACAGTACTCAAATGGTACAATGTCCTTTTATATTAATGTCTCCATTTAATACTTGCATGTGTATCAATCTGAATGGACAATTTCCTAATTAGGAAATCAGATACAAACAAAATAATTCTTCTTGAGTAGGCCATAGTAAGCAGGAAACCTTGGGCTAGAAGGGACTTCTCAAGATACTATGGAATGAGAGCATGTACAAAGATAATAAATATAAAATAAACACAACGCACACACACTAAAGACCACTGTTAACAGACAACAGTTCAGAAACGGGGCCAGTTTGCTTCTGGAAAAAAGACTGGTCTTGTTCTACCAAGTACTTCCTGTCTCCTTTGTAAGAGAGAAAACCTGGTTGCCTTGCAGCCAGTGCAGTTTATGAAGAAGCTTAAAGAAGTATGCAGCTTAAAAGTAGACGTAGCCTGAACATAAAGCATTAGAGGAAAAGACAGCTGAGTTCTCAAGGTGGAATTAAGGATGTTTTCTTTTTTTTTCTATCATTTAATGTTTTTTCAATCTTTTAAGGAGTTGGATTCTTCCAGCACTGAACAAAAGAAAAATACAGATGACTTTAAAGGGTGCTCTGAGAAAATCAAACCCATAAGCCAAAGTGGAACCTCCACTGAGTTGACCCTAATAAAGCTGGTTCACTGGGCCACAAAGCCTGTGGTCAACGTTAGGCTTCTGAAAGTTTAAAGAAAAGGCAATTCAACTTTCTGGGCGGGTGGAAGAAGTGGCCCATAAGCAGAAAGGTGGAGAAAGAATAAGTGAAGGAAGAAGAAAGAAAGAAATCAAAAGAAAAGAAAGGAGAGTATCAAAGAGCAGGTGGGCAAACAAGGACACCCAGATGCAGGTTTGGGAATACGGCCGAGTGCCCCTCACCAGCCAGGTGAGGTGGTACCCCTCACCACCAGGTCCTCACTGCAGAAGAGACCCAGAGATTCAGGCTCCTGGTGACAATTCCACATCCTATGGCTTCTCTGGGATTTTACACTCATGGCTCAGCCCAGCAAATAGGAGCTGCAGCAAACTTAAGACTGGACCTACCTGTTTCACCACTATTTATTTACCACCAACCTCCACCTACCACAGGGAGAAGCCTATTTCACCTGGATCACTGCTAACTGCTAACTGTGATGTATGGGGAGACTGGCATAAGCCTGCTTCATTCTTTTTTTTTTTTTTTTAACTTTAAAGATAAACTTAGAAGTGTCAAGGGCTATTATTGTATATGTTGTGTCTAGGCCCTTGAAAATGCAACTAATATTTAAAGCCAATATAGACTGAGATGGGACTTTATCCCCACTTCAACCCCCTTTTAATTTTTATTTATTTATTTATTTTGAGGCAGCAAGTACTGGCATCATCACAGCTCACTGCAACTTCAAACTCCTGGGCTGGGCTCAAGTGATCCTCCCTGCCTCAGCCTTACAGGTGCATGCCACCATGCCTGCTGATTTTCAATTTTTTATACAGATGGGGGTCTCACTATATAGCTCAAGCTGGTCTTAAACTCTTGGGTTCAAGTAATCCTCCCACCTCAGCCTTCCAAAGTGTTGGGATTAAAGGCCACTGAGCTTGGCTCCCACCCCCTTCTAAGGTGTTCATTCTGAAAGGCTTTGTAACATATCTCCAAACTGGGTAGGCAGACAGGTCAACCAGAGCAGGAAAGTCACTCTTCACAGCATTAAAGAGCATGTTGGCATTTAGCTATAACACACCCTGAGGCCATTCTGTGGAAGGGATCCTTGTCCCCCTCATCCCACAACCACATACAGCCCTTAATCGAGGGCTGAAACAAAGGATGGAAGCCGGACCCAGAGCTTGCAGGGAAGGAAAAGTGAAATAATGAAAAGATGTCAAGGAGGAAAATGGAGGAAATGCTGTAAAATCTAGGATTCAGTAGCTCGGAAAATCAAATGAACAGGTGAGAGAAACAGCCTTAATTTAGGGCTGGAGTAATTCACGTGCCTCTGAAGTTAGGTCCTGACTATCTTCAATTGGAATTCTTGTCCAAGACCAAATAAACGCAAGGCTATTTCATTACAGAGTCTAATCCCTCCCTTCCACAATGAGGACAGTGGTGCTAGGGTTAAAGAACCAAAGCCAAAGGAACAGATAAACCCTGGCCCCTGCTCCGAATGCACACTCACTTCTCCAGGGGCTGGCTCGTTCCAAGTCCCCCCTTCCTGCAGGAGGAAGCGAGCAGAGCACGCCGAGCACCTTCCTGCAGGTCCTTCGCCATCCCCAGTTACAGTAGCTGTGTGGCTCTGGTTCCTCAGGTTCTTGGTGTCCTTGCTGCTCCTACATTGAAGCAAACACCCCAGAGCACGGTTCTGCCCAAGAGCCTGGACAACGCCCGCCATTCTGCCCTGCTTCCCTGGACCCTGCCTCCGTAGCATATCAGGGAAACACACCCTGAGCCAGCAGGGTGAGCGCGTCTTTCCATGAGCACTGTCACAGGCCCAGGTCTCCTTCCCCAAGGACAGGGTAAGGGACCTGAAATTAATCCTGTGAAATTGTAACTAGTGTATGAGCTGTGGTGCAATAGGAAATTGTGATAAAGAAGAGGAAACAAGTGGCTTACAAATTTTAAAAGAGAGACACGCTGTAGTTACAACAACAATGCAAGGGTCTAAGAGCTAGACAGGGAGGAACAGAGGCCAGTAAAGGGCCAAGAGGACCAGTTCTGGCACAGGGGCAAGGGATTTCCCTTACTGAGTCAAGTTGTAAGGCAGGACATCTAAGGTTTGTATTCAGGGCTGTCACTATAAAAGGTCACTCCCAGGCTCCCAGGGATTTCGAACTATCTCAGTTTGAAGGGGGCATAATCCAGAAGAAAACCCAAGAGGTCACTCGGCCCACTTCCCTTGCTGGGTGACTATCTAAACCAGGGTCACAAATTCAGAACACCCACAGGAGTCAAAAAAGATGAACAAATGTTCAGATCTGAGCAGATGGGGTGGGGGCAATCTGGGGAGCCTGCCACCCAGTTCTAGCCCCAGCAAAGGGACTAGCCATGTGCACCCAGAACTCTCATAATGGAGCAAGAGAAATGAAAAGATTATGTAAAATTAGCTGTTTTTTTAAAAAAAATTATGCTAATATTTTAAAAATCCCACAGGAGGTGGATTTGGTTAGCCAGTTCTGCCTTCCATGTACACCTTTCACATCAGTAAAGAGATCTCCAGAGGTGGGTACTCCCAAACTCCCTTCTGGTCTAAGCCCAGTGGAAGAGTGGGTAATGCAGAGGTCACACACCAAATCAGAAAGTTTGAACCTCAGCTCTCTGGGCATGTGATTTTTGGCAAGCTACTGACTCTCTCTAAGTCTCTGCTCCTTTATTCATAAAATTGATGGGGACAGGGAATATTTATTTATTTATTTTTGTGACAGGGGTCCGCTCCGTTACCTAGGCTAGAGTGCAATAGCCTCATCACAGCTCACTATCGCCTTACACTGCTGGGCTCAAGTGATCCTCTTACCTCAGCCTCCTAAGTCGCTGAGGACTACAGGTTTGCACAATCAAGGCCAGCTAATTTTGGGGGGGAGTGGGGTGGGGTGGGTAGAAACAGCTTCTTGCTATAATGCTCAAGCTGGTCTTGAATTCCTGGCCTCAAGTGATCCTCCCCCCTTGGCCTCTCAATTATTGGGATTACAGGCACGAGCTACAGTATCTGGCAGGGGAAATTCTTTATGTCTCCTAAGACAGTTTGGGGAATTAAATGGAGCAGCATGAAAATGACTACTTTGCATAGGGTGCTCCAAGAGGATGAGGCCCTTCCCTCTGCCCGTGCCCCCAGCATCATTCATTGAGCACAGCCTCTTTCTGTGTTAAATTGCAGGGAGACCTCCCGATCACTCCACTGAATTGTAAGCATTCCAAAGAAGAGATATTACCTTAGTTAGAGATAGTACCTTAGTTTTGAACTAGTACCCAAATATCCAGCACCCATCCCACTGCCTTGCACTTAGTAGGCACAATACATTCCAAATTATATTATAATGTCTAGGAAGAGCGTCCTTAAACATGGCACCAGTTGAGCCTATCGTCTTTTAATGCCTTAATGTCAATATCTGTATCTACTTCTCACCAGGCCAGAATAGTTTGAGGTTAAATGTTTAAAAAATCCAAATTAAGAATAAAACACTAAAGAGCTTTTTCCTTAAGCATGGTTTCCCATGTAGGCCAGCAGAGCACTATTTGGATGTGACTACCAACATCACTTCTTTGTATACCTCAGAAGGAAAGATTAAACACAAGAGATTTCATTGCCCTATAGAGAAATTAAGGAATCATACTTTAATTTTAGCATTTCAACTCAGGTTTGCGATGGTGTGTGTGACTCATGGGAGTATATGGCGGCTATCCTAGGTGATTCCCTGTCCGTTTCTCCACTTTGGTATGAGAAGGTTGAATCACGAATTATTCAACTAGGTCAAAGGGACGTATCCACCAAGCCTTACTGCTTACCTGGGTTTCTTTGATTTTACACTGAAAGTATCCCAGCCCACCAGACAATTTTAGCATCCCTCTCCCTGGGATGGGGGCTGAAGAAGATGAGTTGTTACATAACTTAGACAAATACATTTCCTATGATTTGGTGAGAAACTGAAACACCTCAATAGACAGCCCAATAGGTTACTTCAGGATGACCCACTGAAATGGAAGCAGTGATATGAGAATTACTAAGAAGGTAGTTCTTTAACGAAGCTTATTAGGAGATAAGCTTATCAGCTCTCTCTCCATTAAAAGGTTTCCAATTAAGGAATTTAAATATTCTCAAGAAGATGGTGAGGACCAGCTGTTGTGAAGGTGCTCACCTTACTGGGGGTTACAGCTGAAAATCATCTGCTTAGTAAGCCACAGTGGATCTAAGGCAGTGATTATAGGTCCATGTGCCGCAAGAGGATCTTAGGCATGCCACGAAATTTTGAAAAGATTGATTACATTATTTTCTTTTCATTCTTTTTTTTTTTTTTTTTGATCAACATAATTTAAGTGTGCCATAGAAGTTTAACTATTGGTTCAAGTGTGCTATGAGATTAAAAAGTTGAAGAACACTGGTCTAAGAGCTTATTCCTCTGGGACAGTGGTTCTCAACCTTCCTAACGCCTCCTAATGCCAAGACCCTTTAGAAGTTCCTCATGCTGTGGTGACCCCCAACCATAAAATTATTTTCATTGCTACTTCATAACTGTAATTTTGCTACTGTTATGAATTATAATGTAAATAGCTGATATGCAGGATGTATTTTCATTGTTACCAAGGGGTCACGACCCACAGGTTGAGAACTACTGCTCTGGGAGGAAACGTCTCTTAATCTCAGGAAGAAAGCTCTATTTGGTTGGATGGGCACTGGCAGAAGCCACCTCGCAGACTTGCCAATAACCTCTGCTTTCCAGGACTCACGTTCTGGGCTTCTCTTTACCAGCTTCTCCTTGGTGTGGCTTGCTCTTATGGAGGGAGAAGCACGTCCTGGGTTGTTAAACCTCCCCATAAGGATCTAGTATCTGCTTTTACTGGGGCTCCGGCCTTTCAATGCTCTCAAACCAGTTTCAGTAACAGACTAGCCCAACTTGCCCAACCACGCGGGTAGTGTAACTATGGACCCCATGATTGCTCAGACAGCGTAGCCCTGGGTCTCCTTCCCCTGCTCCCTGCATACATACACTCCAAGGAATCTTTCTTGTACCTCTGCATTCTTTTCACAAAAGTTCCTGTTTGACCTATACAGCCAAATCTGAAACACTCACAGGCCTGGGGCATCAGTGTCTTCTGACACCCAAGAATTTCCCTTTCCTGCTTTAAATCTTATATGCACTTGAAAATGTGTTCTAATTCATCCAACATACCTTAAGATTTGGGAGGTAGGTGTGAGAAGCAGGCCAGGCTACATCAGCTCTGTGCACTATTCTTCTGGAAAGGTCCAGTTTGGGGTTCCCTAAACTCAATTTTATGTCACATTTAGGTGCCATATGTGGCCATTTAGCTGTCATTTAGGCTATTGCCAGAAATAAGTTTTCAGCATAAGCTCTAACTCTATGACCCCTTCCCTGACTTGTTCTCACAAGGGTGGCACTGGGTCAGAAGGGGCTGACGGGCAGCCTGGGCCCTGAGAGACAGCAGGGGCAGCATCGACAGTCCAGGCAGTCACCCCACCGAAGGTCACCTCCCTGCTCAAGGCTGCGCTCTTCATACATAACTAAGTCTGTCCTCCTTTCTGGGGAAGGAATCTGCCTCACACCGACTTTCCCAGGATTTAGAACTGGATGACTGCACGCTGATATTTGGGGAGAATGAGAAAAACAAAGATGGCAAGAAACGCAACAAGGGCACAGCCACCTCATCACAGCCCTGGTCTGCAGGGAGTCTCTGCGTTCTCCACCAGCAAGCAGCCAAGAGAACAGCCACAGAAAATAGCTCCAGCAGCCCGACCCTGGGGTCTCCTCTGATCTCATTACAGCAGTTGACAAGGAGTCCTCACAAAACAAACAGAGGAAATTTATGCCTGCCTCAGCCTGTGTGAAGCTCCACATTCCTTGTTAACAGAGAGCTCCAGCTTCTGAGAACACAGCCACTGGGATGGGGAGGAAATCGGCTGTGCTCCTAAGAAAGAACTATCACTGCTGCCTTCCCCTTTTCTGGGGCTGGAAATAAAGGCAGTGAGCTTGGGGCCTCGGGTCCCTGATTAGAAGTTCCCTTTCTGCTAATGTCAACACTGCTAGGCTCAGAAAGTCGCTTCCCATCCAACAGCTCTGGGAAGGCCACCTTGAGGGGTTCCACCTGCTAAGACCAGAATTCCAAGAAAGAGGTTGTTCTGCTATAATAAAACTGCAGGTCTTCTGGTGGGGAAAATTCCTCCCTAAAATACTCTTGCTTGCATCTTGAAAAACTTCACCTAGTTTGGGATTCCCATTTAAAATGGCAGGAGGTAAAACATTAATTTGGTATCCTTTAATTCAATCTTAGAAGTGAGTGAGTGGCCAGCTCATGAAGTAAGAGAGTGAACTCCTAAACCAGAGCAAGAATGTAGAATGCTTGTTCTGAGCTAAGGTGATTTTGCCTCCCAGGGGCGTCCAGCCACGTGTGGAGACATCTTTGGCCTTCACAACTGGGTGGGTAGAGGCACTACTGGCTTCTCGCAGGGAGAGGCTGAAGACCCTACCACACACAGGACAGCCCCCAGAATAAAGAATGGCCTGGTTCAAAATGTCAAATCATGCTGAGATTGAGAAACCCTGACGCAGAGGGAACACTCAAGGAAATGGGTAGATTTAAAGTAATGCCAACACATAATCACATTAAATAGGGCAGAGACCCTGCAGTCTGGGGACCCCAAACCACCACAAAGATGTATTGGTTCTCCCCTACAGTAGGATAAAGGAAAGCTGGCCTGCACCTACATGGAGTAAGAGCACCAGGGGTGCCCGGGCAGAAGTGGAGCAGCTTCAGAGCGAGGCTTTATCATGAGCAGCCCCGTGAGTGCCGTGTTCTGTCCAGGTCAGGGGTGTGATCAAATGCTTACTAGGAACAGAAGGATTTTCTGAGCTAAGTTCCATGATTACTAAAACCTCCACGTAATCTAAGTATGGCAAAATGTTTCAGCTTTTAAAATACTAACAAAAATATGAGGAACCATGGTGACCTACATTCCAAGGTGGCTACAAAAACCCTAGCTGCACAGTAGGGTTCTAAATAAATGCACAATTGCAGAAACACATCAAAATGAAAATGGTCATGGTGAGTATTTTGAAAAGCTCCCCATCTCTAATTTTCTGTTCCTATTTCCGAATATTCCCTCATCTCTACATGGCACACTTACATTTCAGTACACACTTGCAGTGACAATGTACATTAGATAACCTAGTCATTATTCTCTTTTGAACTCTTTCATTCCAGCAAAAGAAGAGGGGGGATCCGCCTCCAAGCACAGCTATTGCATGGAAGCAAATCTGAAGAAGAAAAAGGAATTTCATGAATGAGCAGCAGATAAATTTTTAATGGAACATTTTAAAGTCTTGTGGTATAAACAGTAAACAAAACTGATTCACTAACGATCATACTGTCTGCCATGATGTAAGAGTCAGGCTTTTTTTTTTAATGACCCAGAAGCTAAAGGAAAATAAATACTGTGGTAGGGAAAAAGGATACTTTACTTGGCATTTTGAAGTCATTGCGTAATTCTTCTTGAGCAAGGAAGCTATCATAATGACTTTATTTTACCTACCACAATTACAGTACACCTCGAAGCAATTCTCCACCATCTCCCACTTTCCTCTCTCCATTCAAATCTGCTAAATAATCTCTGGAAACCATTAACCAAGAGCCCGGTTCCAATTTTCCTCTACTGCCTCCCCTGCTGCCTCAGTGCTGTGCTGGCGTCAGGACAAAGCAAACTTGTATTACATCACAGAGCAAACTCATTTTCTATAAACCAGCCTGATGGTAGTTTACCGCTACTGGAACCCAACGCTGTCAACAGTGTGGTCTTTGTTTGGTGGGTGTTGCTTTGCAATTTTGTTTTTTATAAAAAGTTTCCCTACACCCCCTTCCTCTTTTAAACAGAGGCAAGCTGTTGGAGGTGGCTTTCCAGCCCGCCCCGCCAGGCCTGCGAGCCAGACATTACCTTATGCACAAGTGACTCTAGGCATTCCTCAGTCTAGCTGCCTCCTGCAAATTCCTGAGTTCTGCGGGGCGGCCACACTCCCTCAGCCCCTCCTCCCGCCTCTCCCCCACCCTCCCTTTCTCTTTATTCTTTCCTTCTTTCTTTTTTTTTTTTTTTTTAATTTCCACTGCTTCACTGTGTTTTTGTGTAAATGATCTCACATGACTCAACAAATCCATCTGCCTGGAGCAGGCCAAGTCTGGAGCCCTCCCAGGAGGGAGGAGAAGAATTGCTTTGTGGAGGGACCTGGAGCTCTGCCCTTTCTCTGGCTCGAATTACCCGCCTGTCAGGCCTGACGGATTTGGCTAAAAATAAAAGGAAGCGGGCCGTGAAAAGCAGATGAATGGGCTCAGCAGTTCCTTAGATAACACAGGCCTGCTGTTGCCCAAAGCTCCCCAAACAGAAACTTTAAATGTAGGGCCTCTCAGGGGAGTGATGTGGCTTCCAGGTGAACGGGGGATGTCGGAGCCACTGGAAAGGGGACATGGCCTGGGCTGCAGATTTCAGTTTTAGAGCTTCCCTGTATGCGTGTGTGTGTGTGTGTGTGTGTGTGTGTGTGTGTGTGTGTGTGAGAGAGAGAGAGAGAGAGAGAGATGGGGTCAGGGGAGAGGATCAGAAAAAGATTCTCAGAAAACAGTGAAGGCTTGGCTTATAAAAAAAAGAAAAAAAAAAGTTGTTTCCACTACAACATTACCCTGCTCCCTACCTCTAACACCAGACATTTCCAGCCTCTCTCTATGATGTCACCTCTCCATTCAGAGCCAGCAAAGAGCTAAAAGTCCTTCTTGTAAGTGTGTGCAGTGCCCGCAGAGGGTATTAAGCACTTAGGTTGGCAATGTAATGACACACTGTAACAATCTGTAATAGGAATCAGTCAGCAAAGCCCTGGCTCTGAAAGCTATTTCTCCCGACCATTAACCATATGTTTGGCTCCTCTGATCGCCAAGCGGGTGTTCCAGCTTACCATCTGGTTTCTATCCACACAGGCAACTGCAAAGCACAGGCTGTGTCCCTCTGGAGAGACGCATTGCTTTTTCTCTCTCTTTTCTGCTCTTCCCTTCCCCTTTCCTCCTCCTAGCTCCTTTGGGTCCTTCTGCTAAAGAATTCTCTGCCATTCATCATGTCCAAAGAAAACTTTACCTGACAGGGCAGCAGGCCATTGAGAATGTACAGCTGTATTGTAAACATGCCAGAGAGCCCTTCAGCCTACATGGGACCTACTGTCGGTCTCTACCCCGCCTCATCTCCTAGGAGTGCTGACATTTGATCCAGCATGTTAAAAATAGGTACATTCCTGACAGATCCATGGGTAGCTGCAGTGCCCTTCACACTCACTTCAGATTCTGGGAGTGGGGTTTTAAGACACACACTCTCTCACCCCATAAGTTCATCTCTGCGTTCAATCTGCCTGACGTCAGGATGACATACCACCACTGCAAATAACCAACTTAACTACAGGTTTCAATTCCTTTTTCTGCCCAAAAGGATTCAATTCCAAGTGTGTATATTTTTCTGAGGGTTTTTTTTTTTCTCTTAAAGAGCCCAAACTGAAAGAGATGACACTTCAGAAGAATAAAAGCATACAGCCATTCTCAATAAATTGATAACTTACAAAACTTAGGCTTATTTACATGGAAATTCCTTTTTTTTTTTTTTTAAAGAAAAGTGAGAGTCTCACTCTGTCACCCTAGGTAGAATGCCGTGGCATCATCATAGCTCACAGTAACCTCAAACTCTTGGGCTCAAGCCATTCATCTGCCTCAGCCTCCAGAGGAGCTGGGACTACAGGTACCTGCCACAACACCGGCTAGGTTTTCTATTTTTAGTAAAGACAGGTCTCACTCTTGCTCAGGGTGGTCTTGAACTCCTGAGCTCAAGGGATCCTCCTGCCTTACCCTCCCTGACTGCTAGGATGACAGATGTGAGCCACTGCACTAGCCTACATGTGAATTCGTAATAGTACACAATGAAGAAATGGAATCTGCCATTAGAATTGACAGGAGTTTCCAAAGTATTTATCCCAGAATTTTTTCTTCATAGGATTTAAGGGACTTTATAATCTTTCAAAAATACATTAAGAGATAATTAATATACAGAAATTAGGTCATTTTTCTCCCTGTTCCTGGAAAAACAGAATCTGCATTAACAGCCCATTTTACTGAATTAGGAAATTAAAGTTAATTCTTTCCCACATCCTAATAAAAAAGGCAGATTTCTCACATAATAGGACCAAGGTGCAGGAAGGGGCTCTCACATGGGGAGGACTGAGGTGCAGAGAGGGGCTCTCACACGGGAGGACTGAGGTGCAGAGAGGGGCTCTCAACATGGGGAGGACTGAGGTGCAGGGAGAGGCTCTCACACGGGAGGACTGAGGTGCAGAGAGGGGCTCTCACCGGATGAAATGGGACATAACCTCCCAGCACAGGACAATTGAGTCAGGTCCTAATAATCTAAGCAAAATTTCTAAGAGTTAAGAAAGGAAGGAACAGGGTGGCGCATGTGACTCAAAGGAGTAGGACACTGGCCCCGTATGCTGGAGATGGCAGTTTCAAACCCAGCCCCAGCCAAAAACTGCAAACAAACAAAAAATAAAAACAAAAAGAAACAAACAAAACAAAACAAAGGGTGGAACATTTGAGGAAGAAGGAAAAGAGGGAACAAAATGTGAAAAAAAACAAAAGCAAAAAGAACCAAACCCCATAAGTATAAACAGAGTTGGTAAATCTGGGAGTTAAGAGAAATTCTGAAGACGGCAGGGGTGTGATGTGTCAAAAGGTAACAAAGGCCAGGTTATAAAAAACCTTAGCTGTAATGATACAGCTTAGACCAATGCAGGCCTACAGAAACACAAAATGAACCAAACACATAATTTAACATTTTTTAGTAATCACATGAAAAAAATTTAAAAAAGGAGAAACCTATTTTAATGTATTAACTCAATGTATCTCAAATATTATTATCTTATCATGTTATCAAAATGAAAAACTGTCAATAAACTATTTTATCTTTTATTATGCAAAGTCTTTAAATGGGGTATGGATTTTTTATAGTTACAGCATATCCCAATTTGGACAAGCCACATTTTAAGAGCTCAATAGCCACCTGTGGCTAGTGGCTATCATCTTGGATGGCACAGGCTGAGCCCTTATCCCGCAGGCAGTGCAGGCTGAAGGACAATCTTGGGTTTGTCTCACAAGGAGACAACTACAACAGCCATACGAAGATGCAGAGGACGAGCTGGGTCTGAGAGCTGGCTCTGAGGCAGCTCATCCATGTAGAGGATGAAGAGAAGGACAATGCTCAGACCAGACCAGTGGGAGGTAGGATGGCATGGAAGGGCCACAGTCAAAATTTGAGGCATATTTCTCGAAAGAATTCAGAAAACTTTAAATGTATGCACACGTGGGATAAAGGAGAAGGAATCACAGAATCATCAAATATGTATTTTTTACGCTTACACGTGTGCATGGAGTGAAAGGTCACTGATTGCGTACTTGAAGTTTCATTGTTCCTTTCAAGCTTGCTTCCTTCTGCAGTGGAACACAGCATCGTTTAACAAACGTGGTGAGACCCGTGTGTGTTAGGCAATGCTGGGCCCTGGGGAATTAAAGCTGAATGGATATAATTCTGACTTTCGGGTGGCTCGAATACAGTGTTGAAGACAAAACAGCAAATTATAATGAAGTGTTAAGAGCATTAACAGAAAGATGTGCATGGAGACCTACAATATGCTCCATAAAGTGTAACTCAGAACTATTTCCTATAACATATTCGATGGCCCTTTTGAGGTAGTAGAGAATGGGGCTTTCAGATAGTAAGGCCCATATCAATGGACTCTGAAAAGTGATCCAGCAAAGATTTCTCAGCTTTTACTTGGTTGCACTGTATTAAGAAAATCCTAATACAGATAACTACAGTGATCGCTCATCATCTCAATCCATGCTCTCAAAACTCTTCAGTTTTGACAAATTTTCAGATAAATCTCTTGCTATCTGCTATTTTTATTGCTTATTATCTGGAACTCAGAAGTCAAACTGACAAGGATAATGCTGTGTCCTTTCCTGCTGGAACTCACAATGGGAAATTCCTGCACCTGAATTCTGGAAATGGGAGAATTTGAAAAGCAAGTTTTAGGTGTAATGGAAATTAGAACAGTTCTTTAGTGCTTCATTTTATAATCTCATGAAATGCCTACAACTAACCCAAAAGCTTCAGAAAATACAGCAGTCACATCTTTTTATTTCAGTTTAAATCACTAATGATAATCGGACAACTACTTGATTTCCTTCAAAGTCAGAGTTTCCAAAATATAAAGTGGGTGTCCATAACCCCACAACAGAGCATACGCTACCAGGTGACATGTACTGTGCGCACTTACTGTACAACTGGTTATTAATTCACACAGAAGAAACCTGTGTACCACAGAAGCGCTGAAGCCCTGCCTGGCGTGTCATCAAGCTGAATATGTGTGACAAGAGGAACTTGCTTGTTACATGTAAGATCAGGCTGGAATATGAAAAACACCAGGACAGAACATCCTCATCAATGGATCATTTATAAGAAGTTACAATATATAAGCCAAAATAGCTGACAATACTTTATTTCAAGATTATCTTGACTCTCTAATTCAATACTCTGGTGGTTCCAATGTGTCAAAATTTGGTATGTAAGACATTAGTGTGCTTTTTTCTTTATTAGTTACTTTAAAAGTTTAAAGTATATAAAAACGAAATGCAAATTAAAAGTTTGCAGGGCATCTCAAGTTCTCCAGGGAACTTCCACAGATGAGCGTTTGAAGACCACTGGCTTAGAGCCTTTAAGGTTAAAATGTCAATTTGGGGCATCTACTATTTACAGATCACCACGTCACTTCCAAACTTTAGCCCTGAGCATAAGTCATTCCTTATTATCTTGAAAGCAGTGAAACTGAGAAACAAAACTGCACAAGGTGTTTTAAGATTCTCTGACAAGTTAGAATATAAAAGGCTGGAACCAAAATTTCAGATACAGGGGAGGCACCTGTGGTTCAAAGGAATAGGGCACCAGCCCCATATGCCAGAGGTGGTGGGTTTGGACCCAGCCTGGTCAAAAACCAAAAAAAAAATGTTGTTCAAACATTAATTCATTTAACGATTTATTGACCATCTACCATGTGCCAGGCACTAATCTAGAAACCTGAGATAATCAGTGGGTGGGAAAAAAAGACAAAATTCCCTACCTTTGTGAAATTTAAAGCCTACTAGAGACAGAGAGAGAGACAATAAACATAAATAAGAAGCATGGTGACAGATGCAATGACAAAACTGAGTGGAGTCAGGGAGTTGGAAATTCAGCAAAGGCAGGTAACAATTTTAAACAGGATGGTAAGGGCAGGCCTCACTGAGAAAGTGAATGTGGACCAAAGATTTGGAGGAGGCTAAGAGATAAGCCAAGAGGACATCAGAACAGTAGGCCTCCAAGCAGACAGGACCATAAGCATGGCCTGGAAACGTGTTTCTAGCTCAGGAAGGCTGGGTCTGTTTTAACAAGGCCTCAGTCGACTCTGATGTACCCTAAAGTTTGGTAACCAACTGCCCAGGAGTAAAGACCCTGAAATAGGACCTTCTCTAGGATGTTCTACAGAAATAGGATGAAAGCAGTTGTCTGGAGGTGAAAGCCAGAAGGAGAAGGATAGAGATAAGCAAAGAGAGGTCACTGGAAGCCAGAGCATGCACAGCCTTAGGGCCACACTGAGGCATTTAGTCCCAGGCAAATGGGGAGCCACTGCTGGATTTCAGGCAGAAGAGCTACGTGGCCTGACATATTTTATAACATCCATGTTGGCTGCTGTGTCGAGTGAAGCACTATATTACCTGGTTCAAGAGGCAACTCCTTAACTTCTAAATTCTACTTTGGACAGTGGCATGCTACTAAATGGTTAAGAGCAGTTTCTGTGGGTGAGGAGCTCCACTCTGCAGTGTCTTCTGAGTCCCGTGGTGTAAACTCTCCTACCATGCTGACTGCAAACTGCATACGTGATTCACTGAACACTGAGCTGTGATGGGATGAACATGATCGACTCACGATACTGACTGGAGAACGTTTCATGACGAGGAATTTTGTAAATATGATTGGAAATGTTATTTCATAAGTCTACATAAATGCAGTGTCTTTACTGGTATATTAGGTGTACTGTTAGTCAAACTCCAATTTCTGCCAATGAGATTGCAGTCTGTGAATAACATTTTTAAAGTGCAGCACCTTCAATAAAGCAAAAGATAGTGCATGAGTTCTTGATAACAGCAAGTGTCGCTACCATCAGGAGCATCGTCCACTCATCCTCCGTCTACAAGATCCCAGCGTGTGCCACCCACACTCAGACCCGGGCAGCCAGATCAACAAATGTGCCCAAGTTTGACTCCTGCCAAACAGTGGGGTCTTTCAACCCTTACAATCTTGTGAAGAAACAGACTGAAACGTCATGGGAAAAATTAGGAAATACCGGAGAAAAACAGTTCACAAAATGAGAGGTGGAACGACTTGCTCACATGCTCTAATTCTTGAACAAAAAAGAAACAAGTGACTGCCCTTGCCTGCTCTGACCCTTCCACTTCAGAAGAGAGGCATCCTAAACCCTGCCCCCTTTCCCTTATAGGATCACAGCAGCAAGATGAGGACAAGACATCAGAATGAGAACTTTTGAAATCTAAAGGAGCAGAGTTAATTTTAAATGTCTTACCCTCAAGAAAGTGTAACCACCAGCCCACACTATCAGCCTTGTTCGGTGATCCAAAATGGGAACTCAAACACAGACCAACTAGACTTCAACGACCGCGCAAAGGAGGAGACTCCTAACGTACGTTTTGAAAAATTACCTCGTCTTGTGTTAAATTTTATACAACTAGCTCCACCTGTGCAGCCCTTCCTTCTTAACTGATATACCAAATTTACGCTTTTCATACCAGCTCAGCCAGCTGGCCTGCCCCAGTGGCCTACAAAACTCCATTCCCATCCCCTCATCCTTGCCAAAAGCTATTCCACTTGCAAATTATCTGTTTCATCTTACCCAACAAACACTCTCTCGATTTAAAAATCCTAGCTTAAGATTTACCTATTGTAAAAAAAATTTTTAGATTAATCAAGTACGTTTGCAAACTTGCCAACAAATTTACACTTCTGCTTTAATACACTTTCATAATCCAACTATATTTTCCAGTTGATCATGTTAATCTGATTTCACTAAACTCCCCAAAGACAAAGTCTGAGTCAATTTTTCCTTCCATGATCTCTAGCTCTCCACCATCTCTCTATCTATCTGTAGGATGTTATCAGCTGCTAAGCGCTATAAGTATGTCAGCTACCATCTTTCAATAGTGAATGTGATGGCCAACCTTTTTGAGAAAAGAACCATAATTGGATTATTACCATAAAACATTATGCAGGAGAGGTGTTTATTTTGCTCTTGGAAGAAAAAGGCATGTGTTAAAACCATAACAATGTTTTTAAAGGTAAAGCAACTTAAAAAGAAATTTCTACATAGTGAAAATAAGAGAGTCAAATGAGGCTGAGAGTTTTTCAAAGATACCTTAAAGACATGTCACTGGCATCACTGCAAGAGCCTAAGTATAAGAATAACCTTTGGGGAAAAACCATCATTTGACAGTGAGGCACAATTCCGAGGCAGGTAGTGAAAGGCACAGATTACATGCAAATTAATCATGCCTCTGAAATATAAGGGAGTGGTGGTGAGCAGCTGTCAGGGGTAACAAGTGAGTTCCATCCACAGAGGTGATGCCACAGTCTTTTCAACTCAACACGTCTGTGAACTTACAGACCAAATTCTTAAACCACTGGTTCAAACTCTGCTGTGTATCAGAATGACCTGCAGCCCTTTTTAAAACTCCATTGCCCGGGTCACATCCCATAGTATAAAAGCAGAATGTCTGGGGTGAGAGCCAGGTGATTCCAATGTGCATCAAAGCTTTAGTACCACTGTCCTATACTCCATCGTCTTACACTCCACGGTTTAGCTCAATGAGGAAAAAGCACAGTTATTAACATTGGTGATGGTTATGAGCAAAGGACACTTTGACACTTTTAAGTGGGAAATCACTGCTTTGGTTCAACACAAAGTCTGAGCTCTGATACTTATAATTGGTGTATTACACAGTCTTAAAAAAATCCCTGAAATAAACTTGTAGCTCTGGGATTTAGACTAGGCCAATGGCAGGTGTGAGCCCTAAGAACGACGATAATTGGAATGTCACCCTCTGTGCTGTCAAGGCCATTAGCGGGAGAACAAGCAGCCAGGATGCAGGTCGTAGGTCAGTCACCTGCTGGCTGTGGGGAGCGACAGGCAACTGCCCACTCACTGATCCCACCTGTGTTCCTCTGAGGCAGCGATTTCCAGCCCTGGCTGTGTGCTTGCGACCCCACAGATTCTGACTGGTGTGCAGTGGTGTCCCAGGACACCTATATTTCACAAATTCCCCAGGTGACAGTCATGTCATACCAGTGTGGAGAAACACAGGCAGAAAGGGTATGAGAAAGGGATCTGAGACCATCCTGTGTGGGTTCAAATCCCTGTTCCACCTGTGACTAGCTTTGGCTCAGTTTCTTTATTTGTAAAAATGGAGATAATTGATAATAATTCCTTTGTTGTGAGACTTAACAGACTTAATCCACTTATCTACCTTGCTGGATTATTGTGAGGATTTGGCATAACACCTGGAACACAGCAAGTATTTCTATATATCATGTATAAAGATATGCATGTACATACATGTGTATTCCATAAGGATTAAACAGCATGTATACAAAGGGTTTAGCACTGTCTCCATACAGAAAATGCTCAATACACATAAACTGAGCTGATGATGACGCAGTGGTGACAGTGGGACAACTTGCACCTGGCTGTCTTCTGTCTGGGATTTCACCCTTTCCTCCTGGCATGGCAGCCTTTTCTTCTGAAAACCACAATTATAAAACCTAAAAAGTTATGGGGATGGAGCCGAGCACTTTGCTCTCCAGTTTAATTGTTAGGAGGCCTCATTAACCATGAGGACTAGTTCTACTGCAGAGAGATGACGGGAATGTGAGCTTAATGGCAAAGAGCTTGGAGACCTGGTTCTGCCCCCACAGGATGATAAATAGCAGTGCTTGACAGCCAGAGGAAACTCAGCCCCCTCATTTCCTAGGGGAACCCAGAGTTGAAATGTGTTTTGCTCAAGATCACACTGTGAGTGGCAGAACTGGGATCAGACCTGGGGACAGAGCTCTTTCATTCCCAGGTTGCACCCACTGGTCACCCCTGAAAGGAGCCTACCACAGAAGATGCTATCCCTGTGGCCAAGGCCAGTGTGAGGGTAAGGAGTGTGGTGCCTGGTTTCCCAGCAGCTTTCTTCCTCCCTCTGCCGGGTCCCCTCCCCCTGTCCAAATCCCACAACCTGCAGGCCACTTCCGGCTGACACTGAGGGTGTGAAGCACAGGACAACAGCTGTGGATTGTTTGTGGCCAATCTGTTTTCTTATAGATGTTCAGTTCCAATTTCATAACATACAACAATTATAAAAAGGGTTTAATTTCCCAAATCTTCATTACATATGACCATTGAGGCATACATGTCTATAAATGGATAGGTACATACGTTTTGCCCGCCAACCAAGGACAGGAAATCCTGCCTTTTAGCTTTCTGTCTCAGAGCACACCATCTGAGTATTTTCACCGACAAATGTGACCTTGCCTAGGTTCTGCAGGAATGTAAATATTCCCTCAATGCCATTTTTACTTGACCTTAGCTGCACGACCTAACTACGAATTCAAATGCCATTCAGCAAAGGTACAACATTCACATCCTGTTACTGTGCCCCTATCCAATTCCAACTCAGTGACCCTGGGCTACAGCCTAATCCAGAAGATTACAAAGCAACATCCTGATGAGTTGTCATGGCAACCCTGAGATGTCAGCTGTTTCATGTCGTCCCTGGGCCACAAATTCTCATTTTTTAAGTCTACTATTTCATGTATAACAACCAACTCAAATGCAATTTGAAATGTCAGCTGCCAAATATAATTAAGAGATGCCACTGGCTATTATAGCCATTAATAAAAGATTTCTAGTTGCTTCTGTTTCAAAGATACAGCAAATCACTGTGTATTCTAAGTCCTGGGCTGGTCCTCAAAGAGATGCTATTTAGTCAGACTTCCTCCATTTTTGTTTAATTAGGCAATATTTAAGAGAGGCTTGGAGATGAAAAGGATGTTAGTGAAGGCTAGGCATTATTATTTTCTCAACTAGAGGAAATGCACTGATCTTCAAACTTACAATAGTCACAGAATATTTGGTCCAAAAGAGAGTAAGGGAAAAAGTGCTGATTGTGATCCAAGCCTCTTAAACATAAATATGCAAGGATGCCTTGTAACAGCTGGAATTCTTTATATCTGGATGGGAGAGAATTACTTATTACTGAAATGCAGGTAATCAAAACACCTTGTTTTAATCAGCAAGTTCTACCCTTTCCATATGCTATATTCATTCACCAACAGTGGCCTTTATCTAAGGTATAATGGGGTCAATACCTCCCTCTGCAGGTGTCTCTGTCTTGCCTGCTTCAACCTGTGGCCCAGGCTAAGCACACCTAGGGGCCAGCTGAGCCTGAGTTTGCCAAGAGCTCTATTATGAGTAGACTAATGCAGAGAGATCGCTCTTAAAATTCCCATTAGCGGTAAGTAGCTGGGTTCATCTCTTGGTTCTCTATTCTGCTCCATATATCTATCTCTCTGTTTTTGTGCCAGTACCATGCTGTTTTGATCACTATCGATTTATAGTACAATCTCAGGTCTGGTAGCGTGATTCCTCCTGCTCTGTTTTTATTTCTAAGTAATGTCTTGGCTATTCGAGGTTTTTTCTG
>CAUYON010125155.1:0-40564 GCA_963573935.1 Arctocebus calabarensis
GCATCACAGCTCACAGCAACCTCCAAATCCTGGGCTCAAGTGAGTCTCCTGCTTCCGTCTCCTAAGTAGCTGGGACTACAGGTGCCCGCCACAACGCCTGGCCATTTTTTGGTTGCAGCCGTCATTGTTGTTTGGCGGGCCCTGGGGATGGATTTGAACCCGTCAGCTCGGGTGTACGTGGCTGGTGCCTTAGCCCGTTGAGCCACAGGTGCCGAGCCTATTTCTATCTTTTAATGCCAACCTCGATAGATATTATTTCTAATCTTTAAGAAAGGATAGATGTCATTAGCCTTGACTTGTAGACAAGACAGTAAGATGGAGAATTTTTTTTTTTTTTTTGTAGAGACAGAGTCCCACTTTGTCGCCCTCGGTAGAGTGCCGTGGCGTCACACAGCTCACAGCAACCTCCAGCTCCTGGGCTTAAGCGATTCTCTTGCCTCAGCCTCCTGAGTAGCTGGGACTAAGGGTGCCCCCCACAACACCCCGCTATTTTTCTGTTTTGCAGTTTGGCCAAGGCCGGGTTTGAACCTGCCACCTTCGGTATATGGGGCCGGCACCCTACTCGATGAGCCACAGGCGCCGCTCTTTTTTTGTTGTTGTTGAGACAGAGTCTCACTATGGGTAGAGTGCTGTAGCGTCACAGCTCACAGCAACCTCAAACTCTTTGGGCTCAAGCGATTCTCTTGCCTCAGCCTCCCAAGTAGCTGGGACTACAGGCACCTCCCATAACTCCTGGATATATATATATTTTTAACTCCTGGATATTTTTTTGTTGCAGTTGTCATAGTTGTTTAGCTGTCCTGGGCCAGGTTCAAACCCTCCAGCCTAGGTGTTTGTGGCTAGTGCCATAACCACTGTGCTATAGGTGCTGAGCCTAAGATGGATATTCTTGAGGGGCCACAGGACAAGTGAGTGATGGAGTCAAGATCTGAATCAATCTTTCTAATGTCACATCCCTGCCCTTTCTACTTTATTGTGCTGCCTTACTTCAGGTAGATGGGAAGCTAGGCTGGTGCCATATTGAGAAAAGCCTTGATAGCTGAAGTGGGAAGTTTTTACTTACTTTGGCAGGTAGAGGCAGGGTAAGGACAAAACTCAAGCTGAACTCTGGAAAGAATACTTTAGTCATTTGGGCAATAGAAATAAGAGTCTAAATTAGAAGAATAGTAGTGCAACTGGAAAAAAAGGGAATACATATAAGAAATATGCATCAATAGTATTTTAGATACTTAATTGCATGGGTATATACTATTATACTGAATTTATAAAAATTCAGCATATACTATTTTGGATTTTTTTTTTTGTTTTTTTGTAGTTTTTGGCCAGGGCCGGGTTTGAACCAACCACCTCCAGTATATGGGGCTGGTGCCCTACTCCTTGGGCCACAGGCGCCACTCTATTTCTGAATTTTTAAGTTTCTCAGTTCTCAGAAGGGTGTCCTATGATGGCCACTAACAGAAATACAGAAGGCTGGGAAGAGGAGCTGGCTTTGTGGGACTGATGACAGGGGAAAATGATAAACTTAATTTGGGGGCTGGAGGTGCTGGTGACTTCTGTATCTATCTGGAGATGGGTAATAGACAACTGAAGATTTAGTTCTGGGACAAGTTTCACTTATTCAAAGAGAGACAAGAGTCAAAGCCATAGTAATCGACAGAGGGCAGAAAAATCTGATCTTGATGTCTACTAACAAGTAGGAGAATGGAAGGAATCATATTGAACATCTATTATGTGCCTAACACCGTGGAGACTTCTGGGGAAGGTGAAAAACCTTTTTATTAAGCTTTTATGCTTGTTTGAGAGATTAATTACTCTTAAGAAATTACGAGAAAATACTATGAAACCTGAAATACTCAAAAGCAAATCTGTAGGGTATAAACAATACGAGCTGTGAGATGTCAAAAGGGAAAACAGATGTGTCTGAGGTATTTGGGAGGCATGGAGAAAACATGAGCACAAGATTTAAGAGGTAGAAATTGTGCACAGGCTGACACCACAGTAACCTGGCCGCCCACACAGTGACAGAACTTTTAGCATTTTTGCTGTTGGCCAGGAGATAGCGTGAGGTAAGGAAGACCCCATATCTTATATCTCCATTTACCAATGATATAATATAGGCAAATTACTTAGTTTTTCAGAACCTAGTTCATCTTTTAAATCTTTACTATTTACATAATAAGGTGGTTGTATACATTCAGTAGAATAATGTATGGAAAGCATTTATCCTACAGCATTATATAGCAAAGGTGTGGAATATCTAAGTTTTTTTTCTTTCCTTGCTATCACCTGTATTGCTGGATTACCCACATTTTCTTTTCTTCCCTCCAGCGCATCTTTCTGGAGACATGTTTTATACGTGTGCAGGACTTTTGTACAACCAATTAGGTCCTTTTTAGGCACAGCTTATGGGACCTACAAAGAGAAACTAGTTACTGCCTCCTGCTTTCATTGATACGGTCTATTCAACAAACACTGAGCGCCTACAACGTCCTAGTGTCCTTGGTTGGCCCTATTGGAGTACGTAGAGCAAAAAGAGACCTTCAAGTCTTCAATATACTTAAAGTTGACAGTTTCTGGGTAAGAAACGATAGGAGTCCAGAAAGGGGAGAAAAGTGATGGGTGGAGAGCTTGTGTGTAGTGAGCACCTGTGGAAAGGGACATTCTTCGCAGATGAGCTGTCCTTTGAACTAAGTCTTGACAGATGATAGAATTCACCACCTGGAGACTGGGAAAAGAGGACGAAAATGGGAGAAGGTATGTCGACCAAAGAGGGCCTTTCAAAGCACAGTTAAATCAGGGCCAATACCAAACGGCTGGACATTCCGTATCCTTTTCTTGGAGACTTAAGCCGCTAGACTCAGAGTGCGCGCTAAACAAAACCGCAACCTTCGAGAATAAAACCTCCACAGTGACCGCCCTGGGTAACTGCAGCAGCCGCAGAGCCGCAATTCCTCTGAAACTGACTGGAGTGACGATTTCATTGCACAGTTGGGGAAACATCGTAAATTCTGGGGAAAGTGCCGTTTCCAGTCTTCGAGCTCTTCCTCGTCAAATCCTCAGCTCGTTCCTCGGCCCGAGGTGAAACGCGCAGCCAAAGGGCTCAAGCAGCGTGAAAAGGCACGGGAGGGGTGGTCTCCTCTGCGGATGCAGTTTGGCTCCTCCCGAGTCGGGCAAGGCTCAACCTTGGCCGCATCAAACATGGCTCCCCGCGGTTCCTCTCCTCAGTTTTCTCGCGCCCCCTTCGGGCCACACTCAACATGGCTCTAACAGAAGGTCACATTTCTGTGGCAGGGGCTCGGGGCAGTTCTCGCGAGGCTTGGCTGGGCTTCGCCTGCTCCCGCCCTGCCTCGCGCCGCCGCCACAGCCACGGCCGCCGGCGCCGCTCCTCCTCCGTGTCAGTTGTTGGTTTGTAATGGCGACTGGGCCGTCCCTGCCAAAGTGACTCCCGGGCGGGGGAGCGTGGCCAGACCTGCGCCAGAGGGAACTGCAGACAGCCGCAGCTCAGGGGTTGGCTTGCTGTGGGGGAGGGGAGGCAGCCTTTCCGCCTCTTCTGCCTTTCTTGCAGACCGGAGGATCTCCGGAGCCGGTGCGAGGCGGGTTCCCGGGGCGTCCCCGGAGCGGGGAGGCCAGGCCGGGCAGCCCTGGGGCCGGTCGGGGCGGCGTCACTGCACCCTCCGCCAGGCCCTGCGGGATGCACCGTGGGAGCCGAGGGCGGAGGCGACACTCTCAGGTGAGCTATGGGAGGACCTGGCCGGCTCTGCGGACGCTCGCTAAGTCTCTGCTGCCTCTGTCCGCGGTCTCGGGTCCGGGGTGGCGGCTCGAGAGGCGGGGCAGGGGGAGTCCTGGCCCAGGCTGCGCCCTCCGTGGGGAGCCTCCCTCGGTCCTGAGGCTTAGGGGAGGGCCATCCAGAGACCTGGGTTTCGGGTCCCTCCGGTGCCTGCCATAGACAGAATTTCCTTCCTTACCTACCAGTGTCCTCTGCGCCCCGCCTCTCTCCTGCAGAGAGGTAAGATACCTCTCTTTGGTCTCGGGAGAAATGTCCTTCATTTGGAGATGAGGCATATTTTGGGAAATTCCGGAGAACTGGCACCAGTGGGAGGGATCACCAGTTTTTGTTCCTTTTCAGTGGGGACCACATTCTTAAGTAGAGGGAAAACTTTGATCTGCTTCAGGCTAGCAGCTGCTGTATGTAGTCTGCCGGTTATATTCACAAGTGATTTAGGAGGAGCTATCTTTACGCTTTGGAAGTTGTCAGTATTTACCCCCGCCTTATAAATGCAGCCCAACATGCTAAGTGAATATTTAGCTCATATGACAGATACGTGTTGGAATGTGCTTGGATTGCACATAGGTGTAGATTTTAATGTACTAGCAGTCCTTTCGTATGGGGGAAAAACCATGTTGTCACGGATAGTGATCAATATCATTGTACTCCACCTGAGTGTTTTGTTTTGACGGTGATCCTTGTTTTGAATTTGAAGAAGTCGTTAGTGTTGCCATGTTAACGATACCTCCTACGCTGTATTTTAACAGTTTTAAAGGAATGGCTATCCGCAGACCTAGTAACAACCTGAAAAGTTTTGTAGAGTCAGTGATCAAATACTAAAAGTTACCCTCTGTTTACACAATTTCTAAGTAAAATACTATTTTTAAACCAGGAAATGTGCTGCTAATACTAACATGGAATTTTGGCTTTGGAGGATTAGTTTTTAGATTTATGCTAGAAGTTGCTTCAAACTCATAGGCATGTAACAGTTAGTTTTGGTGTGCTAAATTGACAACCTCCACTCAATGTAATAAAATAAATCTGGATCATCGAACTGTCATTGCATTGAATTTAAGATACTTTAGTCAGAAAATAAATGTCAAGTTAGAATACATTGTATGTGTGGATAAATACATGTATATCTCATCTTTTCATAGTCAGTAGTAGAACTTTGTAGAGATGGTGTTGTAGATGTAAACCAGTTTTATACAGAGGTATGTGAAAGAATTTGTCTTTTTCTCTGAGATATATTGGTGTGTATTATGTAAGAGTGTTAATACTTGAACAACCAGCCTTTTGTGGGGTAATCAATTTATGAATTATAAAGTTCTTGAATTCTTTTCCTGATTGCCAGTCTTATGTCCATTTTATAAAACTTATATATCATGGGCAGAAGAAAAGAGATGAAGTCCCTATCTAACCAATTTTATTTGTTAAATTGATGTCATTTATAGTGGGAGCAAAAAAAGAAGCTGTTGTCTAAAATAACTGACATTTTTTGGTGTGCTTCCACATACTTAATTTTATTTAGTCTGCATAGCAAGCTTGTGGGGCTGGATATGGCAGTTTCTTTATTTTGTAGTTGTGGAAACTGACACCCATGGACATTTATTTATGTGAATGCTGTTTCATTTCTGCAGATAATCTAGAATTAGTTTATTTTAAATTAAATATTAATATAGGCTCCTCTGGCCACATACACTGGAGCTGGCAGGTTCAGACCCAGCCCAGGCCTGCCAAACAACAATGGCAACTACAGCCAAAGAAATAGGTGGGCATTGTGGCGGGTGCCTGTAGTCCCAGATACTTGGGAGGCTGAGGTAGGGTAATCACTTAAGCCCAAGAGTTTGAGGTTGCTGT
This sequence comes from Arctocebus calabarensis, assembly GCA_963573935.1. Taxonomy (NCBI): domain Eukaryota; kingdom Metazoa; phylum Chordata; class Mammalia; order Primates; family Lorisidae; genus Arctocebus; species Arctocebus calabarensis. Next base: position 5,627 of record CAUYON010125155.1, read on the forward strand.
GATCTGTGACGCCACGGCACTCTACCCAGGGCAACATAGTGAGACTGTGTCTAAAAAAAAAAAAAAAAAATTAATATGGATACTTGTGGCATTTGGTATTATTTTAAAGTCTAAAAAAATTTCTGTTTTGTTCCTTTTTACATGGCATTTGCTCCCTATGCTGATGACTGGTCAGTTCTTTAAAAATGTTAATGTTTTTATGACATTTTGTTAATTATTAACAAGTCATGAATTATTATAATAAAGCACTTCTTTATGTACTTTTTCCTTGAACAAGGTTTTTTGTAGTTCATTTATTGACTTTCATTGGGTTGAGATACTCAGTTCTGTCATCTTTGGTTCTTCAGATCATTTACACACTGGTTATGTAAAACAAATATTTACACCTTATGGTCAGTAGCATCACTGAAAAGTAGTAACATCTTGGTGATTTTATCATAGAGATAAGTTAAATATCTCCAATTGTGATTGTTATTTTTGCATTATGGGGCAAATTGTGAAATAATTTTCCTTTTTTGCTTTGCTTACTATGTTAATTCTGAATGTCACAGTTAAAAAAAATAATGAAAAGATCACATAGTTGTTTTCTTTTGCACCTTTTTTTTGTTCATTGTTGTCATAAATTTAATTTTACTTGTGTGTATTTTGGCTTATTTGCCTTTCTCATCTGAGCTATAAGTTCCATGGTGGCAGAGATCCTCTACTCTCTATTGTGCACGCAGTACCTACCGTAAAGTAATATAGCCAGTAATTAGTAGTTAAATTCATTGACTAAACAGGGGTCCCGGGATAATATTTTCAAAACAAAACAAAAAAGTGGTTCTTATTTCCCAGGTACACCCTAACTCTTGGGAATATACTACAGAGAGATGTTCAGATTTGCCAGGTGGCAGGGGAATGAGAGGTTGGCATTAGAAAAGCCATTGACAATAAGCCACAGGTGGATCCTGAAAACTTTATTGACTGTTTGAATGATTCGCCTAGGTGCTCTGGCAATAATTAGTGTAATTTAAAGAGAATAGAAGCTTTAAGACCCTAACCTGTTAAACTTATACTGTAATTATAGGCTTGTAATAACTTCAAGTCACTTTTTCTTTTTTTTTTAGACAGAGCCTCAAGCTGTCACCCTGGGTAGAGTGCTGTGGGTGGCATCACAGCTCACAGCAACCTCCAACTCATGGGCTTAAGCAATTCTCTTGCCTCGGCCTCCCAAGTAGCTGGGACTACAGGCACCTGCCACAATGCCTGGCTGTATTTTGGTTGTAGTTGTCATTGTTGCTTGGCGGGCCCAGGCTGGATTTGGACCCGCCAGCTCTGGTGTGTGTGGCTGGCACCTTAGCCACTTGAGCTATAGGCGCCGAGCCTTTAAGTCAGTTCTTAATCATAGCATTGGGAGTTTTAATGCATAAATTTCAAAATGCTCATTCAATTTTCAGGTTTTTTACATAAGAAAACAGAGGATTGGGGCAGCACCTGTGGCTCAAGGAGTAGGGCACCCGCCCCATATACCGGGAGTGGTGGGTGTGAGCCTGGCCCAGCCAAAATTGCAAAAAAAACCCAACAGAGAATGATACAGGGGAAGTATCATCCACAGTTGGTTTCATAACTGGAGAAAAAGCCACTATACAGCTGTGGCCTACATTTGTTTAAATGTCAGATAATTATCAAATCATAGGATAATTGTGATCAACCTAGCAGTCATTCTATGTCAATATTAATTAAAAACTCAAAATGGACTTCTCTTCTCAAGAATCAAAAATATTTGTTAACTTAAAAATGAATTTCAACACTCACTTCTGTCATTGGGATTATAAATTAGTACAACTGGAACAACCCTCTGAAAGGAAATTTGGCATCTCCTATCAAATTTAAAAGTAAACATACTCTTTGATAGAATCATTTCATTTTTAGGAGTTTATCTTACATAAGTATTAACACAAGAGCACACAAATTCTATACGGATATTCACTTTAGCATTATTCCCCCCCAAAGTCAATAACGTTTATAAATAACAAAAAATCATAACGTCTGTTGGGAGGACAGTAGTTAAAATTATGATATATTTAGGCCTTGAGGTACTATGCAGTTGTTAAAGGGTTCAGGGATGTCTATTTTTACTTCAGGAGAAGCAACTGAATGTATCATTTAGTCCCAGGATTGTGCAGTGGACTTTTCTGTGTTCAAATTTTAACTGCACCACTTACAAGCTGTGACTATTAGCAAATTACTTAAACTCGTTTGTAAAGTGGATGTATTAATGGTTCTTACCTTAAGGAAGTACTGTGAAAATTAAATGAATTAATGTTTATTCTCTAAGTATAGTAAGCCCCATACATTTTTTATAAAAGAAGTTGTACTACACTGTAGAATATGATTTGATTTATGGAAAAAACACTTAGGCAGAGAGATATAGTTTGGTTTTGTTTTAATTTTGTATGTACATAGAAAAAGGTCTGTAAGGATAGGCGTTAAACTGTTAGCTGAGTTATCCCAGAGGAGTAGATGACTTTCCCTTTTTTTTTTAGGCTAGTCAAGTGAAGCAGTGGGATCCCTTTTTGCTTTTGACATCTTTCCATATTGTGATAACAATATGTAAGTCCCACTATTACAATTTTTGAAACTTTTTTCTAAAAGAGAAAACATTGAAGCAAAACTTACTCTTATACAGTGATATAAATGTATTTTTGAAAATAGTTTTTTAGAGATTTCAACAGAGTATCACATGGTTGGATCCTATTTCAAAACTTTTGTTGATGGCAGGTTGAATTTAACCTATGAAAATCCCTAACAATTACATTTATTTTTCTACTATCACTGTTATCTTAAATCTTGTATATTAATTTACAAAGTGACCCCATAGGCTATCAGCGTTTCTTAAACTCAGAATTCCCAAATTGCACTCAACCATGATACAATATGTCCTTACTTGATGTTGTTTGAAACCTTGACTTTAAGTGAAATGAATGATATCAGTTTTACCATAGACTAATTGATAGAAAGAATAGGTAAGTTCTGGGCGGCTCCTGTGGCTCAAAGGAGTGGGGTGCTGGCCCCATGTGCCAGAGGTGGCCGGTTCAAACCCAGCCCTGGCCAAAAACTGCAAAAGAAAAAAGAATAGTTCTTGTGGCATATTTCTGATTACAATCACCAAACTTCAAAATAAAGTTCCTAAACATCTCTATCATTGAAATAAACGTGATCTACATAATTTAAGGTAAATAAAAACAAGTTAATAATTGGCTTGGCGCCCATAGCACAGTGGTTATGCCGAGGCTGGCACGTTGGAACCCGGCCTGGGCCAGCTAAACAGCAATGACAACTGCAACAAAAAAAATGGCCTGGTGTTGTGGTGGGGGCCTGTAATCCCAACTACTTGGGGGGCTGAGGCAAGAGAATCACTTAGGACTGAGAGTTTGAGGTTGCTGTGAGCTGTGACGTCATGACACTGTACTGGGGCAACAAAGTGAGACTCACTCTCTCAAAAACAAAAAATAATCGGGTGGCGCCTGTGGCTCATCGAGTAGGGTGCGGCCCCATATACCCAAGGTGGAGGGTTCAAACCCGGCCTTGGCCAAACTGCAAAACAGAAAAATAGCTGGGCGTTGTGGCAGGCACCTGTAGCACCAGGGACTCGGGAGGCTGAGGCAAGAGAATCGCCTAAGCCCAGGAGTTGGAGGTTGCTGTGAGCTTTGTGACGCCACGCACTCTACTGAGGGCGATAAAGTGTTTTGTTTTTTTTTTAAATAACAAAAACAACAACAATAAAAAAAATCAAGTAATAATTATTTACCCACTTATTCCTATCCCAGCAGCTCAGGGTACAAAAGTGAGAACCCATCCTGGACAGGAGGGTTCCTGCCATTCCCTTGCAGGACTCACTTACATACACTCCCAAGCTCAGACTGGGACCTTTTAGACATGTCAGTTCATTTAACATGTGTGTCTTTGGATGTGGTAGGAAATCCGAGTACCCTGAGAAAACCCACACAGACATCAGGAGAACACACAGCTCTACAGATGGTGGCCCTGGCTAGGAATCAGTTTTTTTTCTTATCAAAATTATAGTGAAACAAAATTGAATGAAATGACCTTATTTGAGAACCTGCTATATCTTGGAACACCATAGTAACCTCATGTGGACAAGTGTATTTTGAGGGAAAAGTGTTTGACAGTTTTGGGATGCATATGTGATATTTGACATCTCTAGGAACACTGCTCAAACTACCAGTTTGAGACAGTGCACATGAAATTGTGCTACTACATTTTCTAAGACAACATATTTTCAAAAATCTAGGTTTTGGGCTCAGTGCACTAGCACAGTGGTTACAGTATCAGCCACATACACTGAGGCTGGCAGGGCCTCGGCCTGCTAAACAACAATGACAACTGCAACAAAAAATAGCCGGGCATTGTGGCGGACGCCTGTAGTCCCAGCTACTTGGGAGGCTGAGACAAGAGAATCACTTAAGCCTAGGAGTTTGAGGTTGCTGTGAGCTGTGATGGACGTCAGGACACTCTACTGAGGGCCACATAGTGAGACTCTGTCTCAAAAAAAAAAAACACAAAAAAGAAAGAAAAAAATAGGTTTTGGGGGGTTGCTGTGATAAAAAGCAAGTACTGTGTAAAAATCAATGTGGAGCAGTGAATGGAAGGTGGCAGAGTCCAAAATGATTTTAAAGTTTGAGAAATTACATAATGTCTAGTAGGTGCACATATCCTTAAATGTAGTTATACAGTAATAAAGTATTATTTCATTCAACTTACATGTATTTTTTAAACTGCTACTGAGTTACTAGGATACAAATACTTATTAGATTGTATAGATCTCACTATTTTGCAAATGGAACTGTTAGGTATTTTTTTGTTTAGGGGCTCCATGAAAAAATTAACGGAGACGCTAAGGATTCTGTGAACTGAGACAGTTTGGGAAACATTATTTTGACTAGAACACTCCACGTAAGAAATATATTTTCCAATAATCATATGAGAACGTAATGTACATATGTGTACACATATAATGAAAGTTTCACTACTCTCACTACTTTTATTTATTTATTTATTTTTGGCAATAAGTTGATATTTTCAGTTTACTTCTATTTGGCTTCAGGTGGCTCATGCCTTTTATCCTTGCACTCTTGCCCGGTAGGGCAGGTTTGTTACTTGAGCTCAGGAGTTGGAGACTAGCCTGAGCAAGAGCTAGACCCCATCTCGAAAAATAGCTAGGCATTATGGTTGGCGCCTATAGTCCCAGTGACTTGGGAGGCTGAGGTAGGAGGATCACTTGAGCCCAAAAGAGTTTGAGGTTGCTGTGAGCTTTGAAGCCTGGGCACTCTACTGAGGGCAACAAAGTGAAACTCTGTCTCAAAAAAAAGATTCTGAGACTTACCAGTAGGAATATCATTCAGCAAACAGATCTGGAGCACCTAGTGACTAGTGTGTGCTGTGTAAAGAGCAATAAAACATCATCTCTTACAGTGTATATATGTAACAGTACAGAGGGGAAAGAGAAATGGTAAAGTTCTATGGATCCACAAAGAGAAAACAACTACCTTAGTAAGGGCTTCCAATGAAAGAACAATTAGTTTTTTTATTTTCTTAAAGATCCTCTTGATTAGATTAGTTATTGAATGTGAATGGAAACTTAAAAAAATTTTTTTCCTTATTTTTCCTCAAAAAGTGATAAGTACATCTGCTTTTTAAAAATTCAGAAATTAAATAAGGAAAAAGTGCTTACTATCTTGGACCTCACTTTTCCTGGGAGTTAACTGATATTAATAGTTTCATATGCGTCAGAAAGCTTTGCAGTGGGTAAGCAAAATGTAGGCTTATTTTTAGGGCTTTTTTTTGTCTTTTGCTTTTTTGTTATTCCCTGGTTTCAGCTCTCATAAAGGAAAAAATTATGGATAACTTTACCTAGATTCTAGTTCAGCTCTTAGTTTTGCATCAGTGTGTGACTTTGTTTTTTGTTATTGTTACCTGTCTTTTATGTTGCAAAGGCCAAACTAGTTCCAAAAGTTACATAGTTTCCTCCAGATTTCCTGGATTGGATCAGCCTTGTTTTTGTAAAAGTAGTTGGTCGAGGTTTGTATATTATATGTAATATTACGTGAGTGTTGGGAATTTAGTTGGAGCAATGTCTGTCTTAGAGCCAGAATGTTTTCTGCTTTTTCTAGCCTGGTCCCTACTAAGATTTACTGTTTGTCCATTTTATCTTGAGACTAGATAGTAGAACTTCTGCAGAGTTGTGTTTTCTTAACATTTCAGGCAGAGATGGTTGTTACATAGGATCTGATATACATGAAAAGAACCAGCTTGTAGCAAAGATACCGGAAATAGTCTCTTGATACGGGAAATAGTCTCTTGGCCAGGAGTGGTGGTTGACCTCCTGTAATCCTAGCACTCTGGAAGGCTAAGGCAGGTAGATTGCTTGAGCTCAGGAGTTCAAGACCAGCCTGAGCAAGAGCAAGACCCTGTCTCTACTAAAATAGAAAAAAACTAGCCAGGAGTGATGGTATAGGCCTGTCTGTAATCCTAGCTATTGGGATTGGGGGTGCTGAGGCAGGAGGATCACTTTAGCTCAAGAGTTTGAGATTGCTGTGTGTTATAATGCTATTGTATTCTACCCAGGATGACAGAATGAGAGTCTATCTCAAAAAAAAAAAACTCTGTAAGAGGGAGAATGAAGTCATTTCATTATTATTTTTTTAATTCTCAGTCCTTGGCACATTATAGGGGCCAAGAGAATTGTTGATCAGAACGAGACTATATGACTGACAGAGTGCTGTCAATAAATGTGAAAGAAAAATTTGCTGGTAGGAGATATTTGAGAATTGGCAATTTCAAAATGACATCTTATGTCTTATTTGTGTATATACTACAGGTATAGACTGTTGTTTCTCATACTTTTTTGGTGTCAATTCTGCTTTATATACTTGAGTTGTGGAGGACTCGAAGAGCTTTTGTTTATGTGAGATATGTTGATATTTACTGTATTTGAGATTTTAAATGTACTTACACATTTATTTAAAATAAAGATAAATGCATTACATGTTAAAATTTTTAATGAATAATAACTTTTTCTAAAATAAAAAAGAAGTGGCATTATTTGACATTTTAAAATCATTTTAAGATCTGTCTTAATAGAAGACATCTGGATTCTCATCTGTTCTTGCATTCAATCTGTGTGGTATCATCTGTCCATCATGTGGCCTTTGGAAAACTCCATTATACATTCATAAGAGAATGAGAGAAAAAAAAAAAGACAAGTAATATCTGTTATGGAAATAGTTTTGACTTCAAAGATATCCCTTGAAAATGTCTCAGAGACTCTCAAAGGTCCTTGATCACACTTTGAGAACTGGTAGTATAGATTATAAATTCGTAGAAAAGAACCTTTTAGGTAACTTATTTACCGCATCTTGAGGTCACCTCTTCTGGCAGATGGTTCTGATGTATACAGCTGGATGACTGAGATTGGGAATACCTCAAGTTTTTTTTGAGGGACAATTATAGTTGGCTTTTAGAGATGTTGAAATTGATGTTCCTTTGAGATTTATGAACAGTTTGTATGTGGGTTATGATATCAGAGGTAAGTTCTTGACTGGAGTTGTAGTATTCTTTGGCATAATAGATGGTATTTCAAGACTTGGGCAAGAGTGAAGTCACCCAAGGAGAAATAATAGTGTTAGAAGTAAACCTGCCCTGGGCTGAACCTTCCTGAATATCAAGATTTAAAAGCTAATTAGAGAAGGGCTAGCTAGCAAAGGAGACTGAGAAAGAGAATCAGAAAAGTAGGAAAGTCAGATTATGTGTAAAGTCAAGTGTTTTGAAAAAGTGGTCAACTATGTCAAATGATGTCAAGGGGTCCTTTAGGTTGGTAATTGAAAATACTCACTAGATTTGGAGATGAAGAGGTTTTTGGTGATTTCATTTATTTATTTTATTTATTTTTGAGAGAGAGTCTTACTTTGTTACCCTTGATAGAGTGCTGTGGCATTATAGCTCTAGCAGTCCACGTGCCTTAGCCTCTAAAAGTGCTAAAATTAAAGGTGTGAGCCACTGCGCAGCCTTTTTCTTCGTTTATTACCTTTAGGGAAATTGTGTTTTCATTTTCTGTTGGCAAGTTAGAGTCATCCCTAGCTAACTTTTAGAAGTTGATTATCATTCTGAAGTTTTATTTATTTTTATTAATTTATTTCTTTTGAGACAAGGTCTTGCATTGTCATCCAGGCTGGAGTGCAGTGGCATCATCATAGCTCATTGCAACCTCAAAGTCCTGGATTCAAATGATTCTACTGCTTCGGCCTTCCCAAGTAACTGGGACTACAGGTGCATGCCATGATGCCTGGCTAATTGCTCTATTTTTTTGTAGAGTTGGGGGATCTTGCTCTTGTATAGGCTGGTCTCAGACTCTTGCCCTCAAGCAGTTCTCCCACCTTGATTTCTCAGAGCGTTGGTGTCAGCCACTGAGCCCAGCCTATTTTGACCTTTTATGTATTTTTACACAGTACAAATAAAAGTACATCATATTTAGTTTCTTTTTTTTTTCCTCTTTTTTTTTTTTACACATTGCAAATAGAACTACATCAAATATAGTTTCTTTTTCAGGTGGTGCCTGTGGCTCAGTGGGTAGGGTGCTGGCCCTATATACCGAGGGTGGCAGGTTTGAACCCTACCCTGGCCAAACTGCAACAAAAAAATAGCTGGGTGTTGCGACAGGCTCCTGTAGTCCCAGCTACTTGGGAGGCTGAGGCAAGAGAATCACCTGAGGCTAGGAGTTGGAGGTTCCTGTGAGCTGTGATGCCACAGCACTCTACTGAGGGTAATAAAGTGAGACTCTGTCTCTAAATAAAAAACCAAATATAGTTCTTTTCTTTTTTTTTAAAAGGAGGTCTTGCTCTGTTATCCCAGTCTGGTGTACAGTGGTGCAATCATAACTTAAATTCCTGGGCTCAAGTGATACTCCTGCCTCAGCTTTCAGAGTAGCGAGGATTATAGGCATGTGCCACCCCTGGTTGATTAAAAAATTATTTTGTAGAGAAAGGGGTCTCACTGGTTGCCCAGGCTAGCCTTGGACTCCAGAATTCAAGCTATGCTTCCATCTCTGGGTCCTAGAGTGCTGGGGTTATAGGCATGGAGCCACTGTTTTCAGTCTCAAATATCATGTCTCTCTTTTTTTTTTTTTTTGGAGACAGAGCCTCTCTTTGTTGTCCAGGCTAGAGTGCTGTGGCATCAGCCTAGCTCACAGCAACCTCAAACTCCGGGGTTCAAGTAATATTCCTGCCTCAGCCTCCAGAGTAGCTGAGACTATAGGTGCTGCCTCAGTACTGGGCTCATTTTTCTTTTCTTTTCTTTTCTTTTTTTTGAGACAGAGCCTCAAGTTGTCACCCTGGATAGAGCACCGTGGCATCACAGCTCATAGCAACCTCCCAATTCCTGGGCTCAAGCGAGTCTCCTGCCTCTGCCTCCCAAGTAGCTGGAACCACAGGCGCCCGCCACAACGCCGGACCATTTTTTTTTTTGGTTGCAGCCATCATTGTTGTTTGGTGGGTCTGTTGTTGTTGTCATTGTTGTTTGGCGGGATTCAAACCTGCCAGCTCAGGTGTACGTGGCTGGCGCCTTAGCCCGTTGAGCCACAGGCGCCGAGCCACTGGGCTCATTTTTCTATTTTTAATAGAGACAAGGTCTCACTCTTGCTCATGGTGGTCTCCAACTCCTGAGCTAAAGCAATCCTCCTGCCTTGGCCTCCCAGAGTGTTAGGATTACAGGTGTGAGCTACCTGCCTGGTTAGCCAAATACAGTGTATTTTGTTCCTCATGTATTAATCTTTAGTATGAACAAAGCACAGTTGTTCATATATACTTTGACTTTTGCATGAAACAACTTGTTTCTCTATAAGATGCTAGTTAACCTCATAGACAATAGAATACAACTCTTGAATCACTTAATAATAAAAGTAATCATACATTTTAGGAATTTTAAGAAACTTGTGGTATAGTAAGGAGACAGTGTGGTAAAGATGCCATGTAGATGTTCTATTACTGGTTTCTGAAAATTGGCAAGGATATACGAGGAGTGGCCCACCTTTGACCTTTAAAAACACTAATATAATCATGTTAGAGATCCTGAATGATCTTGTTTCCTCCCTTCAGTTTCATCTCTCTCCAGTTTTCTTCTCTAACACATGGGACTTTTTGGTTTCTTAAAATATGGTCTTGCTCTTTTTTGCCTCAGGACCCATTTACATACTGTTTTTACTCCCTCTTAACTCCTTTATCCACCATCCTTTACCTCTTACAAATGAAGATTTTTATCTCCACTTCCTAGATTAAATGAATTCTTTCTGTTATATGCTTATAGCACATGCATTTTTTCCTATTTTCATTCTACTTACATTATTTTTTGTTTGTTTTTTGAGACAGAGTCTCATTATGACCCTGGGTAGAGTGCTATGGCATCATAGCTCACAGCAACCTCAAATTCTTGGGCTTGTTTCTATTTTCTTTTTTTTTTTTTGCAGTATTTTTTGGCCAGGGCTGGGTTTGAACCCTCCACCTCCAGCATATGGGGCCGGTGCCCTACTCATTGAGCCACAGGTGCTGCCCAAACTCTTGGGCTTAAACAATCCTCTTTCCTCAGCCTCCAAGTAGCTGGGACTAACAGGTGCCTGCCACAATGCCCAGCTAGTTTTTTTATTTTTAGTATCTTCCTCAGGCTGTTCTTGAAGTCCTGAGCTCAAGCAATCCACTTGCATAGGCCTCCCAGAGTGCTAGGATCACAGGTGTGAACCACCGTGCCCTGAGGGTAGGAATCATGTTCTTTTTTAGTAGTGTATCCCCATTGGTTAGCACTGTTGGTACTCACTACGTATTTAGCAATCAGCAAATGTTTGTTACATGAATGATGGCTCAGGTCAGATTGAGGAAAAGGTTTTTTATGATTTTGGAAGGATAACAGTTTGGTGCAACAGTGAAGGACCAAGGAATTTGCTAAAACAACTTACATGCTTTGTTTAGGAGCAAGGGGAGAGAAATAAAAAACTTCATCTGTAGATAATTGTGAAAAAGTCTCATCCTTCACAGTGAATTTGATGATAGTTAAGACAGATGGACTAGGCTCGGCGCCTGTGACTCAATGGGCTAAGGCGCCAGCCACGTACACCTGAGCTGGCGGGTTCGAATCCAGCCCGGGCCTGCTAAACAACAATGACGGCTGCAACCAAAAAATGGCCGGGCCTTGTGGCAGGCGCCTGTAGTCCCAGCTACTTGGGAGGCAGAGGCAGGAGATTCGCTTGAGCCCAGAAGTTGGAGGTTGCTGTGAGCTATGATGCCATGGCAGTCTATCCAGGGTGAGAGCTTGAGGCTCTGTCTCAAAAAAAAAAAAGACACATGGATTAAAGGAGCATTCTCTAAAGAAATTTAAGTCCATTGTAGTTAATCAAATAGAGATTGTATTGAGGATAGGATCTAGGTGGGAAAGCAAGGTGTTTTATGTTAATGAAATTTTGGGAGAGGATAGGGGATTGTGTTATGTAGATGCTGGATGAATTTGAATATTATGAGAGACATGTGAATAACTGTTAAGAGATTTTCACAAGTATAAAAGAGATCTGTATTTAATTTTCAGTTGTCCCTTATTAGCTAAATGGCCTTGGACTAATTTCATAGTCTGTTTAATAATGTTTCTTCATTGGTAGAGTGGATGTAGGGATGCTTGTCTCAGGAATTGTGATGGAGATTAGAAATAATACATGCACTGGGTATAGTGGCTCACACCTATAATCCTAGAATTTTGGGAGGCTGAAGTGGGATGATTATTGGAGGCTAGGAGTTTGAGACCAACCTGAGCAAGAGCAAGACACTGACTGTATATAAAATGGAAAGATTAATTGAACAATGTGGTGCATTCCTGTAGTCCCAGCACAATGAGAGACTGAGGCAGGAGGACCTCTTGAGTCCATGAGTTTGAGATTGTAGTGAGCTATCATGATACCACTACACTCTAGCCCAGTCAACAAAGTGAAACCCTGTATCCAAAACAAAACAAACAAACAATATATATATATATGTATAGTAACGTATGGAAAACAATCCAGTGTTTGGACCACATCAAAGGATGCAAAAATGGTTCTATGGTTCACTACTAATTGTCCTCATGGTCACTCCCAAAGTGTTAGAGGTCTGTAATTTGTTGTCTGTTTTACAGGGAATGTTGTTCTGGAGCTTTGGAAGATGAAATGTTCTCGGGTAATGGAAGGAGCCATTAGTTCTCTGCACTGAAGCTCTTCTTTATAGAATCTTCTTTATAGAGTGTTTTTGGCAGCTTGAGGCTTCAAAGAATAGATTTGAAAATAATCTCTAGAGCTGTAGTTCTTAAAGCTGGCCATGTATTAATCCCAGTGGACCGTCAGAAATACAGATTTTGGAGCTTCTTCTTAGACCTGCTGATTCAGAATCGCTTGGGGGTGGCCATCTTTGTTTTTGTTTTTATTTATTTATTTATTTATTTATTTATTTTTTGAGAGCCTCAAGCTGTCACCCTGGATAGAGTGCTGTGGCATCACAGCTCACAGCAACCTCCAATTCCTGGGCTTAAGCGAGTCTCTTGCCTCTGCCTCCCAAGTAGCTGGGACTACAGGCGGCTGCCACAACGCCCGGCCATTTGTGGGTTGCAGCCATCATTGTTGTTTGGCGGGCCTGGGCTGTATTCGAACCTGCCAGCTCAGGTGTATGTGGCTGGTACCTTAGCCTGTTGAGCCACAGGCGCCGAGCTGGCTATCTTTGTTTTTAACCTGTTATCCAGGTCTTTATCCTAGAGTTGCTTGAGAAAGCAGGCCCAGTAGACAAAAACTGCAGCAGTGGGAATGATTGGAAATGTGTGTGTGGGTCATTTGGGTGAGAGTAATCTTTCTTTTTTTGTTTTTCTTTTATTTATTTATCTATTTTTTATTGAAACAGTCTCACTTTGTGGTCCTCAGTAAAGTGCTGTAATGTCATAGCTCACAGCAACCTCTAATTCTTGGGCTTAATCGATTCTCTTGCTTCAGTCTCCCAAGTAGCTGGGACTACAGGTGCCCACCACCACGCCTGGCTTTTTTTGGTAGAGACGGGGTCTCTCTCACTCTGGCTAAGGCTGGTCATGAACCTCTGAGCTCAGGATAATCCACTCAGAGTGCTGGGATTACAGGCATGAGCCACCATGCCCGGCCAGATGAGAATAATCGTTATAAAAGACTTAAAAGCTAGCTACAGAGGTAGAGGAGGGTGTGTGTAATGATCTTAAAGTATTGTATTTTAAAAACTTTTTTTTTTTTTTGTTTTTTGAGGCAGGGTCTTGCTTTGGTGCCTAGCCTGGAGTGCAGTGTTTTTTTTTGTTGTTGTTGTTTGTTTTTTGAGATAGAGTCTCACTATGTCGCAGTGGTAAAGTGCTGTGGTGTCACAGCTCACAGCAGCCTCCACTCCTGGGCTTAAGTAATTCTCTTGCCTCAGCCTCCCAAGTAGCTGGGACGACAGGCACCCTCTACAATGCCTGGCATTTTTTGTTGCAGTTGTCATTGTTGGTTAGCTGGCCCAGTGGGTTCAAACCTGCCAACTGCATTGTATGTGGCTGGTGCTGTAACCGTTTACTACGGGCGCGGAGCCTGGAGTGCAGTGTTTTAATCATAGGTCACTGCAGGAATTTAGGAACTCCTGGACTCAAGCGATTCCCCTGCCTCAGCCTCCCAAAGTGTTGGTTATTACAGGTGTATGCCAAATCCACTGTACCTAGCTAAAAGGCATTTAAATTTTTATTTATTTATTGTTTAATTTACTTTATTTTTTATTGTTTGGGATTCATTGAGGGTACAAAGAATTAGGTTACACTGATTGCATTTGTTAAAGTCTCTTTTATACTGTGTCCCACCTCCAAGAGGTGTGCCATACACTGTGACCCCCATCCCCTTTCCTCCTGCCCTCTCCCTACTTTATCATTCCCTTACCCCCAACCCTTGTATTAGCTCATCTACTGCATTCATATTAGAATTGAGTATATTGGATTCTTGCTTCTTCATTCTTGTGATGCTTTACTAAGTTTATTTTTTAAGACAAAGTCTTATTCTGTCATCTTGGGTAGAGTACCATGGTGTTATAGCTCACAGCAACCCCAGACTTTTGGGCTAGAGCAATCCTCTTGCCTTAGCCTCCTGAGTTGCTGGAACTACAGGTAACCACCACAACAGCCAGCTAATTTTTCTGTTTTTAGTAGACAGGGACTTGCTCTTGCTCAGGCTGGTCTTGAACTCCTGAGCCAAGCAGTCCATCTGCTTCAGCCTCCCAGAGTGTGACATTTAAATATTTAAATACAAAGGGTCTTTCCTATATGTTTTCATTTGCCATGTGTTAAAATGAACATATATGACAACTTTAAGGTGTATTTTGACATGTTATGCCAGCATCTTAAGACTGGTTTATGCATTGTCTTTCATACTAGTTCACAGCATGTACCCTAACTTGTTTTAAAGAAACCAAGCTTATTTTATTTCAAAAAATATTTATTTATATACTCAGAATTCAGTGTGGTAAAGGTCATTTTGAGTTTTGAGAGATAGGATTAACTTTTCAGATGTGAAAAAGTGGTTTAATAATACAAAATAATTAAAGCCAAGACTTGTATTTTTTCAAACAGAGTTAATCATAAACATGTGTGGTACACATTTGAATAGTAGATAATAAAAATAGGGAAATTAAAGTGTTGAAGGTAGGTGTGGAAGTCAGATAAGAGATTAATGTGGCAAACTAAGTTAGACAGAAAAATATCATAGGAGAAAACAGGTAAATAGGAAAAAGTAGGGGAGAAAATAATCTATTATTTGAAGGGAAGATACCACATCTGTTTTTTTAGGAGTAAGTATAAGTGTTTCCTTAATTTAAAGCAAATTTTCTTTTTCTTTTCTTTTTTTTTTTTTAAACAATCTTTTTTTTTTTTTTTAATAGATACAGAGTCTCACTTTATTGCCCTTGGTAGAGTGCTGTGGCGTCACACTGCTCACAGCAGCCTCCAGCTCCTGGGCTTAGGCAGTTCTTCTGCCTCAGCCTCCCGAGTAGCTGGGACTACAGGCGCCCGCCACAATGCCCGGCCATTTTTTTGTTTTGCAGTTCAGCCGAGGCCAGGCTTGAACTCGCCACTTTCGGTATATGGGGCCTACACCTACTCACTGAGCCACAGGCGCCGCCCTCTTTTTCTTTTCTTTTCTTTTTTTATAAGAGACATTGTTACTCTGTTTCCCTGAGTAGAATGCTGTGTTGTAATAACTCACAGCAACCTCAAACTCTTGGGCTCAAGTGATCCTCTTGCCTCAGCCTTCTGAGTAGCTGGGACGATATGCATCTGCTATACCACCGGACTAGTTTTTTTATTTTTATTAGAGACTGGGTCTTGCTCAGGCTGATCTGAGCTCAGGCAACCCTGTTGCCTTAGGCCTCAAAGTGCTAGGATTGTAGGCATGAGCCACTGTGCTGGCCTTAAAGCAGATTTTCTTAAGTGTAATGTACAAGTGACTGAGAGAGCCAGAGGTGGTAATACAGGGAAAAAAGTATTAAAAATCCTTCCTCCCCTTTCACTTCAATTTTACCTATAGGATTTTAGGAGAAAGAATGGTGTGATTGCCTTTTAAAAGAAGGAATATATTAAGCTTTCTGATTGAATTTATCAAACATCATCTAGGACAATGTGTCTGGATTTCTAATTATTTCTATTTCCATGTTAGGATTGTGCCTCTGGATTCCCATTGGAGACTCTTGTATCTTAGAATCTTTGTTACTGTATTTCACTATGTATCAGTTAGAATTCAGGTCTGTTAAGGAGGGGCCCTATACATCGTCATATTTCTAGAGTCAGGGAACTTGATTGCTGTTAGACCCAAAATTCTTAAAAAGGCAGATGTACTTGCTAACATTTACTCTGATAATTAGCAGTTGCTACCTCTCTAGTACTTCCTGCAAAGAATCTTCTCAGGTTGGGAGACACCTTTTCCCTTTAAGAAACACTAAAATTTTTTGTGAGGGTGACGCCATGGGCTTAGTAATTAATCCTTGCTTCGAGTGGTAGTTGGGAGAAATATCTTCCATTTCCGAATAGTTTCTGTTGTTCAATGAATTTAGATGGCAGTGTTCACTTTCTCCAGTTTAACTTGTCATACCTGTTAATGTCCAGAGAGTAAATAAGTGAGTCTCCAATACAGTTTAATTTTTTACTATGTATGTATTTCTTAAACCATTTTTTTGCTTCATCATAATTAAGCTTTTACTTGGTGATAGCCAGAGCAAGAGCATTATCTTTTGCTTGTCTTCTGATTCATTGCACATTAATGATGATGTGCTTTTATCAGATGATTCCCATTATTTCCTTGACGTCATATATTTAGTTTATCATACATATGGCTATCAATAGCTCCTTTCTTTGCCTTGGTATTATCAGCAAAGTCACATTTTGTGTGTGTGCTTTGTTTATTTTACCATACATTCTTCTTATAGGCTACTTGCAAAATAGTATGCAAATTCCATTCCCTTGTTTTTCTTTCCATTTTCCTTTCTTTTTTTTTTTTGGTTCATTTCTTTTTTTCTCATAGTTTACTGGCCTAGTGATGCATGTTAATTGTGTTCCTTTTTCTTTCTTAGAAGTGGCTTGGCAGCCTATCTTTTTAACTGCCTCTTCATCTTCTGTGATCATGTTTCTTATCACTTCTGTCCATCCACCCTAACTTCTTTTCCCCATTCTTCCTTCCCCTGTCAGTCCTGCCTTTGATTCTCCTCTATTCTTTTCCATTTAAATTGAGCTCATAGGCTCGGCACCTGTGGCTCAATGGGCTAAGGTGCCAGCCACGTACACCTGAGCTGGCGGGTTCGAATACAGCCTGGGTCGCCAAACAACAATGACGGCTGCAACCAAAAAATGGCCCGGTGCCTGTAGTTCGAGCTACTTGGGAGGCGGAGGCAAGAGACTCGCTTGAGCCCAGGAATTGGAGGTTACTGTGAGCTGTGATGCCTCGGCACTCTATCCAGGGTGATAGCTTGAGGCTCTGTCTCAAAAAAAAAAAAAATAAATAAAAATAAAATAAATTGAGCTCATAACAGCTGCTACTTTTTTTTTTTTTTTTTGCACTGCAGAAAGTTTTCTTTATTTTTTTGTTTACTGGCCTGAAAGAAACAAAGATTTTATGATTTGTCAAGATAATCCTTGTGTCATCTTTATTAGGTTTTTGACTAACTGAAAAACTCAACTTTAATTTTTTTTTTTTTTTTGAGACAGAGCCTCAAGCTGTCACCCTGGATAGAGTACAGTGGCATCACAGCTCACAGCAACCTCCAATTCCTGGGCTCAGGCGAGTCTCCTGCCTCCGCCTCCCAAGTAGCTGGGACTACAGGCGCCTGCCACAAGGCCCGGCCATTGAAAACTCAACTTTAAAAAGGTTACAGGTGGGGGTGGTGCCTGTGACTCAGTGAGTAGGGTGCTGGCCCCATATACTGAGGGAGTTGAGGGTTCAAACCCAGCCCCTGCCAAACTGCAACAATTAAAAAAAAAAAGGTTACAGGTGGAGCGCAGTGGCTCACATCTGTAATTCTAGCATTCTGGGAGGCTGAGGTAGATTGCTTGAGCTCAGGAGTTCAAGATTAGCCTGAGCAAGAGTAGGACCCCAGGGGCGCCGGCTACATGCTTCTTGGGCCTACTGAACAAACAAAGAGAGAATTGCTTGAGCCCAAGAGTTGGTGGTTGCTGTGAGCTATGACAGCAGGACACTCTACTGAGGGCAACAAAGTGAGACTCTGTCTCAATCAAAAAAAAAAAAAAAAAGAAAGAAACAAAAAAGCAAGACCCCCATCTCTAAAAATAGCCAGGCCTTGATGCCTATAGGGAGGCTTAGGCAAGAGGATCCCTTAAGCCCAGGAATCTGAATTTGCTGTGAACTGCGATGCCACAGTACTCTACTGTGGGTGACAAAGTAAGACTCTGTCTAAATAAATAAATAATTAAATAGTTAAGGTTTATACCAATATGGATAGCTTCCTGCATAGTCTTTAAAGTCCTATGATTAAAAACAACCATTATTTTATAGTGACCTTTGATTCTATCAATACAAATGTTTTAAAACTGTAATATTTGACAAACTTCCCAAAAACAAAATTCTAAATTTAGTCCTTTTTAACCTCAAACTAACTTTTAATAATAGAGCCACTAAAAGTCTAAGAGAAGCTTGTTAGGCTTACTGGTATGATACAGGAAAGCATTTTCAAATATGAAAGGGTGTCATAGCAACTTCGAACACTGCCATTTGTTCATCTGTTTATTGAGGGGTTCTTTGGATATCAAGATAAGTAAGAAGATACAGTCCTTAAAGACCATTTTACATTGTGGAGAGACTGATGCGTATCTATTTTTTGTGACTTTATTATAATACTTATCATATTGTATACTATTTGTGTGTCTCTACAAGTTTGTGAACATCAAGTGCTTAAGGAGTGTTCACTGAATGAATGAGTTATGAATATATGTATATATAAAATGATAAGTGCTATATAAAATTAACACAGTGCTATGGGAAAGATGAATGTATTATATTAAGGGACAATCTGGGAAAGATTAATAGGAGACGACATTAGAGTTTGGCCTTGATGGGCATTCCTGACAGAAAATTTAGGAAAAGACTGTGGAGATAATGAAATTTTCCTCATGTTCAAAGAATATAGTCTAGGTATGATTATCTGACATCAACAGTTAGTATACTGTTTCCCTAAAAAAAAGCAAGGAGGGACTATAAATTAGTGTTGTGAAGGGTTCCAAGTGTTACCATGCTAGGGAGTTCGGAGCTTTATCCCATAAGTGATAGTTGTTGAATAGTTATAAAAGCAGAGTTGCTGTGTTCTGTTTTAGAAAGATAACTTTCGTCGCTGTATGAAGAATGGTTTAGGAGTAGGGTAATTTAGGAAGCTTTTATCATAATTTAATCTAAAGATGATGTTCTGAGCAGAAACAAGGGGAAGAAAAATAAATTAGGGAAACATTTTTTATTTTAAACAGCAAATATTTTATGTATCATAATAGAGAAACATCTTAAAGGTAGAAATGACTTGGTAACTATAAGTATATGATGGAGGGAAGGAGAGACAGGAGTGTCAAAGATGAGCTTGATGCATGGCAATTTCCTCCAGTTACCTTATAAGAAAGGAGGAGGAAAAGGAACAAGAAAAAGGAACAATTTTGAAGATAGATGACAATGAATTTGGTTTTGGACTTGATGAATTTGAGGTGCCATTGGTTCTGGGAGGTAGACCATCTAATAGTCTGAAAAGTTGGGGTGAGAGCCACAGTAAGGTCTTAAGAAAGAAATACAATGATTTAGAAAATAGTTGAAACCATGAAAGTGTGTGAGATTGCCTGGGAAGAGGCCTTGGAAGTGTTATCATTGATGAACTGGGAAGAAGTAGAAAAGCTATTAGTCAAGAAAAAAAACAATCAAGAAGTAAAGGAAACAGGAGATATGTGTTTTACTAACCTCAAAAGTAGTGAGGGTTTCAAAATGGAAGTTTTTTTTTTTAGAGACAGAGTCTTCACTTTATCAACCTTGGTAGAGTGTGGGGAGTCACAGCTCACAGCAACCTCCAACTCCTGGGCTTAGGCAATTCTCTTGCCTCAGCCTCCCGAGTAGCTGGGACTACAGGCGCCTGCCATAACGCCCAGCTATTTTTTGATGCAGTTTGGCAGGGGCTGAGTTTGATCCTGCCACCCTGAGCCACAGGCGCCAGACAACGTGAAAGTTTAAAATCTCAATGTCAATCAACTGGTGTTAATGATACCCATTTTCTAGAAAATTGTGTTAATAGACTGAAAAGTATATTTATACTTCCTAGATTTTCTAGGCAGATAATGTTTTAATGTTTATACTTTATTAAGACTTTCATAACAATCTGTAAATCAGAAAAAATGGCTTTTAAAAACTATACACCAATTTTGGGGTTAGAAAATACAGACTTTTAAAAAAATTATTTATTTATTTATGTATTTTAAGATAGGTTTCTGCTCTGTCATACAGGATAGAGTACAGTGGCTCATTGTGACCTCATACTCTTGGGCTCAGAAGATCCTCCTGCTTCTGCCTCCTGAGTAGCTGGGACTATAGGCACATGCCACCACACGTAGCTAATTTTTAATTTTTTGTGGAGACAGGGTCACTATATTGTCCAGGCTGGTCTCAAACTCTTTCCTCAAGCAGTCCTTCCTCCTCAGCCTCCAAAAGTTCTGGGATTGCAGGTGTAAACCACCATATTCCACCTAGAAAATGGGGATTTTTTAGTTGAAAGACTATTCATAAGAAACTGAAATGAAAGATAAAGACAAAATTCTTTTTTTTTTTTTTTAATTGTTGGGGATTCATTGAGGGCACAAGAAACCAGGTTACACTGATTGCATTTATTAGGTAACGTCCCCATTATAATTGTGGCTTGGCCCTAAAAGGTGTGTCTCACAGCAAGCCTGCACCCCCCTCTCTCCTTCCCTCTCTCTGCTCTTCCTTCTCTGTGGTCATTAATTGTCCTCATATCAAAATTGAGGACATAGGATTCTTGCTTCTCCGTTTTTGTGTTGCTTTACTAAGAATATTGTGTTCCACTTCCATCCAGGTTAATACAAAGTGTGTAAAGTCTCCATCTTTTTAATGGCTGAATAGTATTCCATAGTATATACATACACCACAGCTTGTTAATCCATTCCTAGGTTGGTGGACTTTTAAGCTATTTCCACATTTTGAGATTGTAAATTGAGTTGTGATGAACAGTCTAGTGCAAGGGTCCTTATGGTAAAAGGATTTTTTTCCTTCTGGGTAGATGCCCAGTAATGGGATTGAAGGATCAAATAGGAGATCTAGCTTGAGTTCTTTGAAGTTTCTCCATACTTCCTTCCAAAAAAGGTTGTATTAGTTTGCAGTCTTACCAGCAGTGTAGAAGTGTTCATTTCTCTCCACATCCACATCAGCATCTGCAGTTTTGAGATTTTGTAATGTGAGCCATTCTTGCTGGGGTTAGATGATATCTCAGGGTGGTTTAGATTTGCATTTCTCTCATAATTAGGGACGATGAGCATTTTTTTCTTATGTTTGCTAGCTGTTCATCTGTCTTCTTTAGAGAAGGTTCTATTCATGATAAAGACAAATTCTTATCAGTACATTTAAAAAAAATATTTTCTAGTGACCAGAGAAAATTACATGTATCTCTAAAAGGAACTGTCACTGATTTTTTTAAATTTTTATATTCTAACTTTCCTTAAACATTATAATAGATCAGACAAATAAATTTATGAACACATCCTAGAAAACGTATCACTGTGATTACCCTAGAAGCACTGCCCTTGGGAAGCTATACACTGATGCCAGTGCTTAGTCTACACTTCAAAGCGGTTTTGGAACTCTTTTTCTGGAATGATCAGAGCTGTTGTTGTATGAGGTCTGACAATTAAGTTTATGAACTTGACACCATGTTCTGAGGTTGGCAAGACTGTACAAACCAATAAAGTTTCATAACCTTGGTATATCAGTGTCAACATGTGGCAATGTTTTGCTGAGTGTATTTCAGTATTATTGTCACATGTTTTTGTGTGCTGTTCGATGACAACTTTGATGGTCATTCCAGAAAAAATGTTCCAAAATTACTTTGAATATGCACTAGGTACTGAAGTTGGTGCATAGCTTCCCAAGGAGAATTCTTTGAAGGTGGCTGTAGTGATATTCAGCAATGAGGTATGTAGCACTTTTTCTGAGACTTGTTTGTGAACATAACTGTCATACCTTAATACATTTTCTATAGTATATTTGAAATGAATTTCAAAAAAAAGTTTGTTTATTTTGAGATAGTCTTGGTAGAGTGCTGTGGTGTCATAGCTATCACAACGCCTAGATACTTTTTTTAGAGGCGGGGTCTCACTCTTACTCAGGCTGATCTCGAACCTGTGAGCTCAGGCAATCCACCTGCCTCGGCCTCAGAGTGCTAGGATTATAGGCATGAGCCACTGCGTTAGCTTCACATTTTTTTAATAAATGTTTTTCCTCTAAGTTTGTGATTTATAGGCTTGAAATGGATATTGTTTTATTGGATTCTCTTTATCTGTGGCTTTTTGATCTTTTTTTCCCCTCAAGGTAACTCAGATTAAAATAAGTTTGTTGTAATGTTTCAGATCGACCTCAAAGAATGCAAGGACAGAAAATGAGGTACTGGTATTATGGGAATTGGAAAATTATCAAGAACAAGACCACTTTTTTCTTTTTTTTTTTGAGGGATCATGTGTTTTTCTTTAATTTTCCTTTTACTTTTTCACAGTGGTTTTTCAGCTTGATTCTTCATAGCTCACTGGCTCAGTTGCTTAACATTCCAATTGTAGAATTTTGTGATCTCTTTTGTCAGGGACAGGATAGGATGATTTTGAGGTGTGGGAAACTTGTGACCTTCCTGGTCCTTAAGTGCATCCCTTTGACTGAATACAAATTTTATATGACAAATCGTTTCATTAAAAGGGGTGTAGCAGAGAAAGATGAAGGTTTTCTTGCCTCCTTTGGTGCTTAAAAAAAGGATGATTTTGAAATCAGAAGGCCACGGGAGTAGGGGAGGGGCAGTTCCTTAGAAAAAGGGATATGGGTACGCACATGATTGACAGCTGTAATACAGTCATACACAATTTCATTAACAAACCATTTCAGGAACATTTTAAAGGCATAATTTGAGATCAGTTGTTTTGTATTCAATAGGAATGAATAGTGCCATCTTTGACTTTTGAAAAAGGTTAGAAGTATGAGTGTGGTGGCTCATTCCTATAATCTTAGCACTCTGGGAGGCTGAGGTGAGTGGAGAAATTGAACTCAGGAGTTTGAAACCAGCCTGAGCAAGATTGAGACCCTCATCTTACTAAAAATAGAAAAACTAGCCGACGTCTTGGTGCACACCTGTAGTCCCAGCTACTAGGGAGACTGAGGCAAGAGGATTTGTGTAAGCCCAAGAGTTTGAGGTTGCTGTGAGCTATGATGACACCACAGCACTCTACCCAGGACAACAGAGTGAGACTCTATCTGAAAAAGAAAAAAGAGAAAGAAAAATGTTAGAGTCAAAGGAAGATGTATGTAATAAATGCTGTTAATAATAGCATTATATTAAATAGAAAAGTGGTAATAACTACTATTCTGATAAGGGGAAAGAGATGCATATGAGCAGAGATATACAAGGTACTACAGCAAAATTGGTGGTAGTTTATTTCTTAGACTGAGAGGTAAGTACATGAGTGTTCATTATTTCTTACACCTTTTGATATATCTTAACTGTAGTAAATTTTAAATGTAGTGAAGGTCTGTGAATGATTGAAGATCATTTAAATTTTGATATGACAAACAGCCTCAGAAAATAAAGCAGAAGATTTGTTAATCCTTTCTTTTTTTGAGACAGAGTCCCATTCTTTTTCCTTGGATAGAGTGCCTAGCTCACAGCAACCTCACATTCTTGGGCTCTAGTGATCTCCTTGACTCAGCCTCCTGCGTACCTGGGACCATAGGCATCCACCATGATGCCCAGCTAGTTTTTAGTAGAGATGGGGGTCTCACTTTTGCTCAGGCTGGTCTCAAAACTCCTGAGCTCAAGCAGTCCACCTGCTGTGGTCTCCCAGAGTACAACAATTACAGGCATGAGCCACTGTGTTCAGCCCTAATAACCCTTTATTTTTTTTTATTTTTTTGAGACAGAGCCTCAAGCTGTCACCTTGGATAGAGTGCTGTGGCATCACAGCTCACAGCAACCTCCAATTCCTGGGCTCAAGCGAGTCTCCTGTCTCCGCCTCCCAAATAGCTGGGACCACAGGCGCCCGCCACAACGCCCAGCCATTTTTGGGTTGCAGCCACCATTGTTGTTTGGTGGGCCCGGGCTGGATTCGAACCTGCCAGCTCAGGTGTACGTGGCTGGCGCCTTAGCCAGTTGAGCCACAGGCGCCGAGCCACCTAATAACCCTTTCTTGAATGTCAAAATCATTGACAGTGTGGCTCTTAGCTATTATGCCATGGAAAATGTAATTTGTAAAATAACTTTCAGAATGTCAAGTTAATTAGATTATCTGTCATCACTTAGAAGCATTTATATAGTTATACATCACTTAACAACAGGGGTATGTTCTAAGAAATGTGTGATTAGGTAATTTCCTCTTTTTGTAAGCATCATAAAGGGTACTTACACAAACCTAGGTGAATAATCTGTTGCTCCTAGGCTACAAAGCTGTGTTCCATGTTACTATACTGAATACTGTAGACAGTTATAACACAATGATAAGTATTTGTGTATTTACACATATTTAAACATAGAAAAGATAGGTAAAAATATGGTGTTAAAATATAAAAAATGGTATAGCTTTATAGGGTACTTACCATGAATGAAGCTTTCAGGACTGGAAGTTGGTCTGGGTGAGGACTAGCCCAAGCTTACACAGTGTCAGGTTCACCAATGTCACTGTCTTCCACTTCCAGATTCTGTTCCTCTGGAAGGTGTTCAGGAACAATAACATTCTAGAAGCTGTCACTTCCTGTGGTAACAATAGCTATGCCTTCTTCTGGAATAACTCCTCAGACTGTTAACTTTAAAAATTTTTAAAAGTAGAAGGAGTACATTCTAAATGACAATAAAAAGTATAGTACAGGCTCCGCACCTGTGGCTCAAGGGGCTAAGGCGCCAGCCACGTACACCTGAGCTGGCAGATTTGAATCCAGCCCGGGCCTGCCAAACAAAACAACAATGACGGCTGCAACCAAAAATGGCCAGGCATTGTGGCGGACGCCTATAGTCCCAGCTACTTGGGAGGCAGAGGCTAGAGAACTCGCTTGAGCCCAGGAATTGGAGATTGCTGTGAGCTGTGATGCCATGGCACTCTATCCAGGGTGATAGCTTCAGGCTCTATCTCAAAAAAAAAAAAAAAAGTATAGTACAGTAAATATTAATACTAGATGGTAGAAAATTTTCAGCTCCATTTTTTTTTTTTTTTGAGACAATCTCAAGCTGTGGCCTTGGGTTGAGTGTCCTAGCAACATCATAGTTCATAGCAACCTCCAACCTCTTAGGCTCAAGCGGTCCTCCTGCCTCAGTTTTTTTTGTAATTTTAGTAGAGACGGGCGGGGTCTGGCTGTGGCTCAGGCTGGTCTCAAACCTGTGAGCTCAAGCAATCCACCCGCCTCAGCCTCCCAGAGTACTGGTGTTACAGGTGTGAGCCACCATACCTGGCCAGCTCCATTATAATCTTAAGGAACCACCGTTATATATGCAGTTTGTTGTCTACTGAAACAACATGGTCTAGGTGTTATATGGTGCATGATTGTTGTATTTGTCAGTTATGACTGTGCTTGACTTTTTTTTTTTTTTTTTGGTAGAGACAGAGTCTCACTTTATCACCCTCTGTAGAGTGCCGTGGCATCACACAGCTCACACAGCAACCTCCAACTCCTGGGCTTAGGCAATTCTCTTGCCTCAGCCTCCCGAGTAGCTGGGACTATAGGTGCCTGCCACAATGCCCGGCTTGTGCCTGACTCTTTATATCAGTGGATCCCTTTGAGTATATAGATGACACAGACACAATTTGCATACAGTTTCATGGAGTTAATAAATTCCTTGACTTTCATTCATGGGTTCTTAGGTTAAGAATAGTTGTGCTATATTGTGAAGTTATAGTAATCAGGGTCATTTCTAATTCGTTTTTTTATAAAACACAGTACTTTGCAAAAGTGGATACTCAAAAAATATTTTAGGCTCTTGATATGCACATTTACTTTCTTCATTCTCAATTTTTATTTTTTTGAGACGGAGTCTTCTATTGCACTAACTAGAGTGCAGTGGTATCATCATAGCTTATTGCAATCGTAAATTCCTGGGCTCAAGCAATCCTCCTGCCTCACCCTCCCAAGTAGCAGCTGGGAATACATCACCCACCATGGATGCCTGCTACTTTTTTCTATTTTTAGTAGAGATGAGGTTTCTTTCTTGCTTAGATTAGTCTGGAACTTGTGAACTCAAGCAATCCACCAGCCTCATCCTCTCAGAGTGCTAGGATTATAGGCTTGACCCACCACGCCTGGCCTGCTCTTTTTAAAGCAAAGAGATATCTGCCCAAAGAAAATTTTTGTCAAATAATTGAGAGGTTACTTAGTAAAATAGAATATTGCTATAGAACAAATTCATGTCTGTTTAGTTATTTTTTTTAGTTGGCTACACCAAAAAGATCATTTATCAGAAGGAAAGTAAAATGAGTTAATTTTAAAAACTCTGTTGGCGGCTCGGCACCTGTGGCTCAAGCGGCTAAGGTGCCAGCCACGTATACCTGAGCTGGCCGGTTCGAATCCAGCCTGGGCCTGCCAAAAAACAATGACGGCTGCAACCAAAAAAAAAAAAAAAAATGGCCAGGCGTTGTGGCGGGCGCCTGTGGTCCCAGCTACTTGGGAGGCGGAGGCAAGAGACTCGCTTGAGGCCAGGAATTGGAGGTTGCTATGAGCTGTGATGCTACGGCACTCTATCCAGGGTGACAGCTTGAGGCTCTGTCTCAGAAAAAAATAAATAAATAAAATAAAACTCTGTTGGCAGGGCAGTACCTGTGGCTCATCGAGTAGGGCGCCGGCCCCATATACCAAAGGCGGCGGATTCAAACCCAGCCTCAGCAGAACTGCAAAACAGAAAAATAGCTTGGTGTTGTGGCGGGTACCTGTAGTCCCAGCTACTTGGGAGGCTGAGGCAGGAGAATCGCTTGAGCCCGGGTGTTGGAGGTTGCTGTGAGCTGTGTGATGCCATGGCACTCTACTGAGGGTGATAAAGTGAGACTCTGTCTCTACCAAAAAAAAAACTCTGTTGGCAGTTCTGATTAAAGTGTTAGGTTTGAAAAAATTTTAAAAATTGAAATATTGGTTGATTTCAGTTTTCCTACAATCCCTGTCTGTTTTCAAAAGGCTGGTTAACTTTTCTTGTAACCATATTCTATAATCTATGAAAAAATCTATTTTTAGAAAATTTTAAAAAATTTAACTTAAGGAATCAGGATTATTTATTCGTAGGTGAAATTATCTACCTTAAAAATTAATTATATCTTTTGGTTTTATGTATTTGGACTTTGTAAGTAAGCTTTTTCTTTTTTGAAATTTAAATTGGGGTCTTTGATATTTAATATATTGTACTGCCTCTGCAGACAACTAATTAGATAAAATAATTTTTATCAAATATGAGAAAGGTTTAATGTATTTGTAAGGCAAAGAGTTCATCAAATTGATAAGAAGCATGAACATTCTGGTAGATAAGTGGGTAAAGGATAAGAAAAGATAATTCACAAATCAAGAATAAGATTAAAATTTGCAGAAGGATATTTAATCCTGCTAAATCTGTCAAATTCAAATTAAAGCAACCATTTTCTTACTGTTAAATCAGCAAAAGTAAAAAGAATAGATAATGTAAAAGGTATAAATGAAACTGGTAGGCTTTTACATGATTGTAAATTGGAAAACAGTTTGACATTGGATCTCAAAAGTATGTTGTTCTTCACATTCTTTAGTCCAGGTTTAATATACTTTGCAAATCCTGTTCTAGAGAGATAATGCAAATCAGCAAAAATTCCTATACATAAATATGTTTATAATAAAGTGAGACATAATATATTAGCTATCTATTGCTTTGTAACTCATAACCTTGCACCCCCAACCCAACTTAAGCAATTTAAAATGACAAACATTTGTTATCTCAGCTGTAGGTCAGGAATTTGAGAGTAGCTTACCTGCATGATTTTGGCTTAACATCTCATGAGATTGCTACAGTGAATGTCAGGGTAGGACTATAGTCATCTGAACTTGACTTGGCTTGGCCTAGAGATCTGCCAGAAGAACTCACTCATACACATAGGCAGGGGGCCTTAGTTCTTTGTTGCATGGACCTCCTTGTAGGGCTGCTTGACTGTTCTCATGAAATGGTAGCTGGATCTTTGTGATGGAGATAGAGATCTTGGAAATCATACATTGTCACTTTTAACACATTCAGTAGTGGTTAAAAGTGAGCCCTGAAGTCCTGCCTGTATTCAGCAGGAGAAGAATTAAATTCTACTTCTTGAAGAAAGAAGTATCAAAAAGTTTTTGGCTATATTTTAAAATCACCACACATGATCATCAGTTAAGTAGAATACAAAATTGAAATTGCTGTAATAAAATTAGAATAGATGGGAACATGCAAAAATCTTAATAGTTATGTTAGGAGTTTGGGAATAGGTCTAAGTTTTTCTCCCTGTGTTTTCTACACTTCCTGTGTTATGTGACTTTTATAACACAGGAAGTGTTTATTTTCCTATCCACCATATTGATAGGAAAATATAATATGATTTTATTGCCAAGCTATCTAACCATAAGGCCATCATTTTCCTATCCACCATATTGATAGGAAAATATAATATGATTTTATTGCCAAGCTATCTAACCATAAGGCCATCATCCTTTTCTTTGAGTCATGATATTGTCTTCCCTTTTTTTTTTGAGACAGAGCCTCAAGCTGTCGCCCTGGGGCGAGTGCGGTGGCATCACAGCTCACAGCAACCTCCAAATCCCAGGCTCAAGCGATTCTCCTGCCTCAGCTTCCCAAGTAGCTGGGACCACAGGCGCCCCCCACGTCAGGCTATTTTTTGGTTGCAGCCATCATTGTTGTTTGTCATTGTTGTTTGGCGGGCCTGGGCTGGATTTGAACCCACCAGCTCAGATGTATGTGGTGCCTTAGCTGTTTGAGCCTTAGGCACTGACCCTGTCTTCCATTTTTTTTTAAGTTGATAGTTAAATTTACCATCTCAGTTATTTTCAAGTGTACCATTTAGTGGCAGTAAGTACATTCATATTATGTAACCATCACCACCATGTGATGATCCCTCTCCAGAATTCTTTTCATGTTGGCAAAATCGAAACGTTATGCCCATTAAACAGTATGTCAATTAAACATTAACTTCTCATTCCATCTTCCTCATGGCAGCCACCTGCCCTGGCAACCACCATATTGCTTTTCTGTCTATGATTTTGACTATTTTAAGTATCTCATGTAAATGGAATTACATAGTATTTATCTTTTTGTGACTGGCTTATTTCACTTAGCATAATGTCCTCAAGATTATTACATGTTGTAGCATATGTCAGAATTTCCTTCTTTTTATTAGATATATCTGACATTTTTTTATCCATTCATCTGTTGAATGGACTGCTTCTACATTAGTTATGAAAAACACTGCCTTTTGAACATGGATATACAAATATCTGAGATTCTATTTTCATTTTTTTGCTTATATATCCAAAAGTAGAATTGCTAGATCTTATGATCATTCTATTTTTAATTTTTTGAGGAACTGTAGTACTGTTTTCCACAGTAGCCACTGTACCATTATACATTTCTACCAACAGTGCACAAGGGTTTCAGTTTTTCACATCTTCACTAGCACTTGTTATTTTCTGTTTTTTTTTTTTTTAATAGTAGCTGTCCTAATGGGTGTGAGGTGGTCATTATATAATTTTAAATTGTTTATTTTTCTAAGGCAAAATAAAATTACTAGGTTGTCAGAAACTCCTAAGAGGATATAAAGATACATTTTAGAGATAACAGAATCCTTTTCTGACTTCCTTGAAGGGCAAGATAAGTCAGGGCATTTTCTTTTTTTTTTTGTAGAGACAGAGTCTCACTTTATCACCCTTGGTAGAGTGCTGTAGCGTCACACAGCTCACAGCAACCTCCAACTCCTGGGCTTAGGTGATTCTCTTGCCTGAGCCTCCCTAGTAGCTGGGACTACAGGCGCTCAGCCTCCCTAGTAGCTGGGACTACAGGCACTATTTTTCTGCTTTGCAGTTCGGCCGAGGCTGGGTTTGAACCCACCACCTTCGGTATGTGGGGCTGGCACCCTACTCGATGAGCCACAGGTGCTGCCCAGTCAGGGCATTTTCTTTACTAAGCTTGTAATATTGATATTCAGTGTACTGATTATGTGATTGCAGGTAAATTGGCAGGATGAGGAGCAGCAGATCAAAAGAGGTGCCTTTACCAAATCCAAGGAACTCTCAAAGCAAGGATACTGTTCAAGGTATGATTTTTTTCTTTTTGAGATGGGGTCTTGCTGTGTTGCCTAAACTGGAGTATAGTGGCTATTCATAGGTTCAATCATAGTGTTCTATATAGCCTTGAACTTCTGGGTTCAAGTGATCTTCCTGTTTCAGCCTCCTGAGTAGCTGGAACTACAGGTGCATGCCACTGTGCTTGGCTTTAATTTTCTTTTGTAAACTGAACTTAGTCTGTTGTTTAAGGTCATATATATTAAATTCTGAGCTAATCAATAAGTGATAGTTATACATATGCTTTGATTTATAAAAAGTAGATAGATTTTAAAATTCAGTTTTGTTTGAAATAAACAAGGTATCTCACTTTCAAAGGTTTCCTTTGGTAAACTGTTTTGTAAAGGAAGAGTTCTTTTTTAACTGAACCAGTATTTATAAAAGTTTTCAGAAATTCTGGCTTAATATCAATAAATGGTGTAATATAGTAGTAGTAGTATAATTAGTATACTAATTAGTATCACTATACTAATGGTATAATATAGTAGTAGTATAATTAGTAGTTACTAATATAGTTATAGATCTATAATGTACAGATAACAAAAGACATTGTCTCATTTAGTCTTTTTAAGTAATACATTAGTGGTAACTTTAAGGAATGATATTTTTTGAGAGCGATTGACCAACTAGAGTACATCTGGAGGAAGATTATTGGGTTTTTGAGAGATCTGGAATTTAAGTCATCAATAAGTGTTTGGAGGCAATTAAAATATTTATCCTGGAGAAGGATGACTTATGGGTAGTATGAAGCTTTCAAGTATTGCTGTTATCTGAAAGATTAGATAGATTTTACCTTTGTTTCTACTCATGGATTGGCATTTGAAATAGTTTTCTAATCTTTTTCTGATTTTATTGTATTTGACAAATATAATACAACAAAAAATTTTGTATTTGGTGAGCTGATTGCGGTAAATTGAGGATACT
Organism: Arctocebus calabarensis; assembly: GCA_963573935.1. NCBI lineage: Eukaryota > Metazoa > Chordata > Mammalia > Primates > Lorisidae > Arctocebus > Arctocebus calabarensis. The sequence goes on from CAUYON010125155.1 coordinate 36,690, forward strand.
GCTTGCTTTTGGAGATGTCCAATAGAAGTATGGGAGGAAATGTCAGGCCAGCGGTCCTAAGTCCTAGTGTCTATTCAACTTTAAGTTTGGCTTTATAGGATGATAGTTAAGGAGAAAAAGCATATATTGTTTGGCTTAATATAATAAAGCACTTAACAATGGTTCTGCCTAATAAAATAGTTCTTAGATTTTTGGACACATTTGGGAACTTATTAAAATTCACATTCCAAGATCTAAGTCAGAGGTTATGATTTAGTAAATACCAGTTTTTCCCAGCAGATACAACCACATCATGGGATGCACTTTCTCAGACCAAGGCTGCTGTAAGTAGTTTTTGCTTCCATTTATTTATTTCTGGTTTAAAATTGATTTCCTGTTGTGATTGAATAGATTAAAGTTATTTCTCTGGTGTTTTTTTGGATAGGAAAATAAAATTAACTTTTTGGTAAGAAGTTATATACTATATATACTGTAGAATGACAACTGAAGGAATGACAGAATAGACAGGAACATTAACACTGTGGCATATAAAATATTAACATAATTTGTATTATTAATCACCTTTAATAAATTTGTTCATTTGGTATGTTGAAATGAAAATTTAAAATAGAGAATGAATTAAGTTGGCACTGTGTTGGCTTATTGTCAGGGAGGAAATGAAAGGAACCAAGTTTTCTTTGATTAGACTGTGAATTACCTCTTCTTTTTGAGAGCAATAAGAATCTCTTATAGGCAGTCCCTGGGTTAAGAACTAGATAGGTTTTCTAGGTTTATTTATTTATATTTTTAGAGACAGAGTCTCACTTTGTCACCTTTGGTAGCGTGCCATGGCTTCACAGCTCACAGCAAATTTCAGCTCTTGGGCTTAGGCGCTTCCTTGCCTCAGCCTCCCAAGTAGCTGGGACTACAGGCGCCCGCCACAACACCCGGCTATTTTTTGTTGCAGTTTGGCCAGGGCTGGGGTTGATCCCACCACCTGTGGTATATGGGGTGCCCTACTCACTGAGCCACAGGCACTGCCCCCTCTAGGTTTATTTTTAAGTTGAATTTTTGTGTGACTTGGAATAGATACATTTACCTATTACCTGTAATAGCCTCCATTCCTAAGTGTGAGTCATATGTTAGTCAGGTGTTTGTAACACAGGAATTTTGTGTAATAGCCTCCATAATTAAGTGTGAGTTATATGTAAGTCAGATGTTTGTGACGTGGGGTATGCCTGTACTGCTGACGAATAATGACTGTGAGCAACTTGTTCCCATTTGTGTTTTGCCCAGTCTTGTCTGGAGTTAAGGAGTCCATATTTGGCAGGGGATACATAGGCTTTTCAATGGGAGACCCTTTCATTTTCATTTTCTCTCTAGGCAAATTACTCTTTTAACATATATTTTTTTGTTTTCTGTTCTATACTACCTGTTTGTTATTGTCTAAGTATTTTTATGGTTTTTCTGTCCTTTAATCTTTGGAACTGCTTTGAAAATGAATCCGAATAAAATATTGTAATCTAGATTTGGTCCCAATGCAGAGTCAAATTTTGGCCCTATCCATATAGCATTCTACATGAGCATTATATGTAATGTATCTATAATGTAGGAATTGTTTTCATCTCCCAATTTAATTTAGGGATAAACTGATCTAGAGCTAAACTGTTAATAATAGTTGTTTTTCAAAACTATTTGGATGTTCTGAAGAATTTTTTAGGATGATAAGGGGCTAATAATACAAGTGGGGGGAATCTAATATAGAACTATTAATATATGAAGGATTATTCCAGAGTGCTATACAGTTATTTAAAAATTTATACATTTATACATCAATCATATTCATTGAAAAATGTGTTTTTAAAATTCATTTTACTATAAAAATTGAAAGAAGACAGATTTTTATACAAAGCGTTTATCTCTGTCTGATGGAAGTTTAGTGATTTTAATTTTATTTTTTACACATTTTTTTGTCTTCCAAGTTTTTTCCTGTATGCTTGTAATACTTTATCATTCAGTGAAAAATACTTTTTAAGGTGATTGAGGACATTGTTGCACCAACATTTGACTATTATTGCAAATTATATATAAAAGCTAAATTCTATCTTGTGAAGTTTGTTCTTGTTTTGAAACTTATTTTATAGAAATTAAACTGTAAAAAGTTGTAGATGTTTGTATACTTATAGTCCTAAATTTTAGCCTTGCTAAATTGTCTTATTTTTGCATGAAAAATGCATAGGGTGTATTGCATAATGGTATGCCACATATAATGTCAAATTACTGCTTTAAAAAAACTCACCGATTAAAATAGTTCAACATGACTCTTTGATATTCTTCAGAATCTTGTTTTCTTGTCTAAGGTATTACTATAGCTATAGCTATTTAAGTAACAAATGATGAAAAGACTAATATAAGAAGGCATTGCTGAGTTTTTTCTACTTTGGAGAAAGCTATTGGGCAATATAATTTTAAATAACCAAGTAAACTGGTGATATGATTGTTTACAGAACTAACTTATGTGTTATTGTAATGGTGTTTAAACTTTAGCTGAGGCACATTGAAAACAAGTTAGAAGTAGTTCCTACAAGTACAGCTGTGTTTGATTTGGTCATGGATGCCAAGAAATCTTCTGCAAGTGCTACGCGAAAAATAAGTAGGAAAGGTATGTATGAAGTTACTGCCAAAGATATAAATGTGTTAAATATTAACTTTTTATGTTAGTTTAGTCCTTTCTTCCTTCCTTCCTTTTTAAAAGTTTTTTCCTGCCGTAAAGGCTATGTTAACCAGTTGATGAAAATATTTCAAATTGTATATAAAACCAGCATACTGTGCCCCATGATTACATTAATGTACACAGGTATGATTTAATTAAAAAAAAAGTTTTTCCCCTTTATTAAATCATACCTGTGTCCATTAATGCATTTATGGGGTAAAATGTGCTGATTTGATATATAATGTGGTATGCTTACATCTAACTGATTAACATAAGCATCTCCTTGCTTATTTGCTCTGGTAAGACATTTATACTGTATTCTTAATAGTTTTGAAATGTATCATTGCATTATGCACATTAGGTGATGTCTCCCCAAATCCCCTTCCTCCTTCTGTTCTCCCCCCTCTCCTCTCCCTCCTCTTCCTCTTTCTTTCTGGACTATAGTTATGTTTTACCATCCATATGAATGTGTAGGTGATTTTATACTGATTTCATAGTAGTATTGAGTACATTGGATAATTTTTTTTCCATTCTTGAGATACTTTACTAAAAAGAATATGTTCCAGCTCCATTCAGGTAAACATAAAAGATGTAAAGTCTCCATCTTTTTTAATGGCTGTATAGTATTACATGGTATAAATATACCAAAATTTGTTAATCCATTCATGGGTCGATGAGCATTTGGGCTACTTCCATGACTTGGCAATTATGAATTGGGCTGCAGTAAACATCCTGGTGCAAATGTCTTTGTTGTAAAATGATTTTTGATCATCTGAGTATGTATGTAATAAAGGAATTGTAGGATCAAATGGTAGGTCCACTTTTAGTTTTTGAATATTCTCCAAACTTCTTTCCAAAAAGGCTATATTAGCTTGCATTCTTACCAGCAGTGTAGAAGTATTCCCTTCTCTCTGCTTCCATGCCAACATCTGTAGTTTTGGGATTTTGTGATGTAGGCTAATCTTATTGGAGTTAGATGATATCTCAAAGTGGTTTTGATTTGCATTTCATGATGATTAATGACCATTTTTTTGTGTGTAGGCCATGCCCCTGTCTTCGGAGAAGTTTCTGTTCAGACATTGCCCACATAGAAATGGGGTTATTTGTTCTTTTCTTACTTATTAGTTTGAATTCTTTGTGGATTCTGGTTATTAGACTTTTCAAAAGCATAACCTGCAAAAAT